>JANHGB010010773.1:0-12742 GCA_026283785.1 Coracopsis vasa
CTGTGGTATGGAATACCACCTTGGCCAATCTGGGTCAGGTGTCCTGTCTCTGCTTCCTCCCAGCTCCTCCTCCTCCCAGCTCCTCCTCCTCCCTGGCAGAGCATGAGGCTCAGAAAGTCCTTCCTCAGACTAAACATTGCTAAGCCACAACTGGAAACATCGGTGTTATCAGTGCTGTTACCAGGCCGAAAGCCAAAAACACAGCACTGCAGCAGCTACTAAGAAAGAGAAAAAATGACTGCTACTGCTGAAACCAGGACACAGATAGATAAATTAATAGTATAGTTTGCAAGGAGTCAAAAGCTCAACCCATTTTAGAGAATGAATTGATGCGTGTTATAAAAGGGATGATGTATTAGCCATCCAAATCCCTTAAGTGGAGTCTGTACTTACTAAATAAATGGAGAAAAGTGAAGACAATCCCATACAGGCACAATGATGTACAGCCAGCCTATACACTATTGAAACTTAACCTTAAATGAGCACTGGTCATCTAGCAATCAGTCCACACCTACCTCAGGCAAGAACATGAATCATAGAATAGTTTGGGTTGGAAGGGACCTTCAAAGGTCTTCTAGACTAACCGCCCCACAATAAGCAGAGATATCTTTAACTAGATCTGATTACTCCGAACCATATCCAGCCTGGCCTTGAATGTGTCCAGGGATGGCACATTCACCACCTGTCTGGGCAACCTGTGCCAGTACTTTACCACCCTCATTGTGAAAAATTTTTCCTCATGTCAAGCCTGAATCTTCCCTCTTTTAGGTTAAAACCATTACCCCTTTTCCTATCACAACAGACCCTGCTAAAAAGTCTTTCCCATCTTTCTTATAAACCCCTTGTAAGAACTGAAAGACTGCAATATGTTCTCCATGGAGTCTTCTCCAGGCTGAACAACCCCACCTTTCTCAGCCTTTCCTTGTAGGAGAGGTGTTCCATACCTCTGATCATTTCTGCGGCCCTCTCCAACAGGTCCTTGTCTTTCCTGTACTGAGGACTCCAGAGCTGAATGCAGTACCCACCAGAGCAGAGCAGAGGTGCAGATCACCTCCATTGACATGCTGGCCATGCTTTTTTGGATGCAGCCCAAGATTCAATTGACCTCTGGTGTGGAGAATAAATAACAGACATTGTAAAAAACTAAACTGGCTTTACTGGAATACACTAAGGAGTTGTTTCAGTTGGTTACAGACAGGAGACTAGTGTGTGTTTGTATTTTTTACCACTTTGAGGACAAGGCTTGATTCTAGCTTATAGCCTCAGTGTCTTAGACACTGCAGGGCACCTCAGATTTCTATGCCTAGGCAAGCAAATCAAGTATACATAAAAATTTTATTTAGATCTCTCACTAGAAATGATCAGGCTTTCAGGCGCTGACTACCTACTGCTGTCTGTGAAGGTGATGTGGAGATATTAAGAAGTAATGTGAGTTTTTTTAGAGGAAGTCCTCGTAAAAGCATTTAGATTAATTGCCAAAGAGAATTCAAGTTGCTTGTTAAATACCAACTATGCCTTCTTTATTTTATTAATCTCTGAATTAAGATAAAACCCTCAAACTATTAATAAAAATACTGATGTCATATTAATTCAACTGTGTTGGAAACCATCACTCAAACCCACTAATCTTTAAACAAGGCACTTAAATACTGTTGCCTTTTAATGAGGATTCAGGCTCCATTTCAAAGTTCATTCTTGCTTTGTGGGATACAAACTAAAAAATATTTTTCAGAAATCAGACTTTAAAGAGCAAAACTCAGCTGTCTTACCTCATTTACCTCAGTAAGGTGTGTTCATTGCTTCTCCTATTCCTACCTCCTTGCAATCTGTTCTTCAAGCACAGCCTTTGTTTTAATGAGGTGAAAATTTTAAGATCTAGTGGGACAACTTAAATGCTAAGATTATTAAGCATGGGCAATTTTTCCTTCTTTTCATTCAGCCTCCCCCAACAAGAATATTAAACATGAAAAGCTATGTTAGTGTGATGTAAAGTAGTATAGCTTGGCTGAGAAAGTTAGGAAAAGCAAAGTGTCTTTTTTCTGTACCAATATTAAGTCAGCTATACTCCAAATAGTGTTTTATATTGTTTTATAGTAACATAAACATACATATGTTTTCTATATAAAATCTTTTTTTTTTTTCCACAGCAAAACAAAATGAAACCTAAATGGCACAAATTCATGGCACACTGTAATCATTTCTGGCAAACTGTAGCTGTCCTTTGTCAGGCTTCAAGAGATGAAAGTTCTCTCCCATTTCCCAGGTGAATGGTCACTACGGAAATATTCAGTAATAATAAAAAGAACTGAATAATGATGAGGGCTGGTTAAAAAGTTATCTCAATTACCACTAACATCCCTACTGGAATATTGTATTATCTCCCAACTGAAAGTTATTTAAAAAAAAAAGAAGTCCAATTTCCAGTAAAAAATGAAGTTTTCTAACCCGACTGCCATTGGGCACCCCAATGGGAAAATGGGCAAGAAAGAATGCTCCCTTTTCTAGCTCTGCTAAGAAATGCTATAATAGACTTTAAAATTACAGGGTGTTTGTGTTTGAAAACTCTGATCCAGTACTGATTCTTCCACAGCTTTGGCTGCAAGCCCAACTACTTCAGAGAAGAAATGCCAAATCTGTAAGGAGAAGGAGGAAACATTTTTATGGCAATTTGATTTAACAACAAGAACAACAAAAGAATCAACTTGAAGCAATTGAAAGATTAAGAATTTTGAAATAAAACTTGGGTTTGATGGGACGTCAGCAGCAGAACAGATGAGGCAGTAAAGATACACAAGAAATTAATTTGTATAATTCAGTTAAACATTTAGTTCTGCAGTGCATATGTATTTATGTAAACATGAACATAGTTCTGTATCCAACTCTGTATTGTTTTAAGGATACATCTTAATAAATTCTAAGTTTCATATTTGTGTAAGTTAGCACTAACAAGGCGTTTAATCACTGATTTGAATGAATTCGTTATGAGCTGATCTAAAATAAAGAACACTTCTTTACAGTATGCTACCTAGAGGTGAATTTGCTCTTTCAATATTACTCCAATTAGAATTTAAGTCTACTTTAAATTTGGAAGGAAATTTCCATACTGCAGAATTAAATGTTTTATATTAGGTTTTGATAAAATTAGAAGAGTATTGACACATTGACTATCGTATTAAATAAGCTCTAGGAAGTAAAATATATTCTGAAAAATGGCTGATGATAGACACTTGACATTAAACCCTCTACCTAAGAGAAGATTCCTTACTTGTGGACTGAGACAACCCATCAGTAAGGATTTCTATGGGTCAGTTTTATGAAGAAAACCATGCACATAAGCTTAATTTTTGTAGAAATTTATAGTTTAGGATGTTACTGCATACTTAGTTGCTGACATAAGCCAGGATGTTGTTGGAGCATTCGACCTGGCTTAGAAACACTTGGTGCATGGAGACATGTTTATTACTCCTTTGCAAACAGGGTGGTTAAGAAATTATTAAGAATGCTTAAATCAGTAAGTAACTTTTGCTACGTCATCCAAAAGGTAAATAACCCTGAATTATAAAATTCATTTTACAAGTGCCAAAAATATATTTTTCCTGGGCCGGTACCAAATGGCACTTAAAAATGCAATAGCCTAGCAGGATTTTGACCTCTGCAATATCAGTGCACCAGCAAATTCACGAAGCCTTCTGTTTCTATTCAGCATACGCAAAGACGCTCAAATACAACAGTGAATGGTGTTAATTAAGGACTTAAGTTTTATATATATAAAATGCACAAATGGCAGAAGGTAAATATTATTATATGCACATATACATAAGCTCTGTTAAGTGTTTATTAACCATTCAAAAATGATTTATAAAAGGAAATATACAATCAGTGATCAAAATATTTCACTGACATATGTAGCTGCATTTCTTTCAAACTGTGTAAACTCCGATAGTGATTCATAGATGTAATAAAGAACAGGTTATAAAGAACCAACACCTTCCAGGTAGGTGATAATGGTCTCTGATTTCACAGAATAAAGGTCCTGTAGCTCATATTTCTTGAATGGCTCTCATAACAAACTTGTGTATCCAATTTACTTAATGAATAAAAAAGAGAGCGCAGCCCTTGCAATTTCCCCTCTTGAGGGAATTAGCATTTTGAAGTTTAGTATACATATTTTTCACTTGTAGCCTATGCAAGGAACAGAACCATTCAGGACCAAACCTCTTCAAAACTGCAAATATGTCAACACTATCACAGGATCAGTGTTGTTTGAAGAAGCTCACAAATTTAATCTTAGTGTGATCATTTGATCTTCACACATTGTATTTCAGGAAGTCATATTGGATCATAGCCAAACCTCAGACTAAACATTCCAGAAAATCAGAGGACTTCAAAATATTATGAGGCATGCTTCAATCAGAGGGAAAGCTCCATGCAGATCAGTAGCTCTCCTGAATGGTCTGGGACTGCCAGCTGCAGAGATTATGGAGAGGAGATGTCTAGTGACTTTAGAGTGACATCATCTTCATTCTCTATTGACGAAGCATGTGTGCACTATCAGGCATTGTGTTGCCTAATGATATTGTAATTCAAAAATAATCGACTTGAAAGGGAATGCAGTAGAGTGATAAAATACCGAGATAGATTATTGATAATGCAGAGTATATAAACGAGAGTGTTGAAGTGCAATTTGCGAAAAAAAGATTAGAACTCTTTTGTGTGTGTCCTTTATAATTTAATCAGGCTCATCCTGACTATCTTGAAACTAGGTTCATATCCTTTACCCCACAATTGTAGTTAGTCATCCAGATGTTTTACCAGTTTTACAGTGTCACAGGGTTTGGATTAATTTTATTTTAATGTATTATGATTTCATACAGCTGAGCTGCATTTTAGCAGGTGATGTCACTTTCACTGCACAATATGTCTTCAAGAATAGGTAAGAGGAATTAATATCTTGAAGGGTAGCACTGATGCATGCAGTGCTTCTCAAAACCTGTGATATTGCTAGTGCTGCCAAGATTCAAGCTGCTCTGTATCAATGCGGATTAAGAGATTTGTTTGCAGTACCACATTTGTGCTTTAAACTCATATTCAGTATCAGAAATAAGTATGGAACTGGTAAGCGGTTGACTTCTTAGATTCTTTTTTTTTTTTTTTTTCATTTAATAGAATCATAAAATCATAGAACGGTTTGAGTTGGAAAGGGTGTTGGGTGTTTAACGATCACCTAGTCCAAATCCTTGGCATGGACAGGGATATCTTTCACTAGATAAGGTTACTTAAAGGCCTGTCCAAACTGACCTTGACCACACCCAGTGATGGGACATCCAGCTTCTCTGGGCAACCTATTCCAGGGTCTCATTATGCACATGATAAAAAAATTTCTTCCTTGTGTTCAATATAAGCCTAACTTCTTTCAGTTTAAAACGGTTGTCCCTTGTCCTGTCACCACAGGCCTTGGTAAAAAGTCTTAATCTTTCTTATAAGCCCCTTTTATATATAGGAATGCTGCAGTATGGCTCCCCAGGGCCTTCTCTTGTCCAGTCTGAACACACCCATATGTCTCAACCTTTCTTCATAAGAGAGGTGTTCCAGCCCTCTGGCTATTTTCATGGCCCTCCTTTGGACCTGCTCTAACAGGTACATGTGTTTTGTTGGGGAACCCAGAACTGGTGGGGTTTCATGGAAGTTGAGCAGAAGGGAAGAATCAGCCTGCTGGCCCTGCTTCTTTTTACACAGGCCAGGATACGGTTGGCTTTCTGGGCACATTGCAAGCTCACATCCAATTTTTCGTCCACTAATATCCCCAAGTCTTTCCTTGCAGGGCTGCTCTCAATCTATTTATCCCCCAGTGTGCACCGGTACTGGATCTTGTCCTGATCAGGTGCAAGACCTTGCACTTGGCCTTGTTGAACTTCATGAAGTTCTCATGGTCCTACTCCTGAAGCCTGCCAAGGTCCCTCTGGATGGCATCCCTTTCCTCTGACTAATCAACCGCTCCATTCAGCTTGGTTTCATTGGCAAACTTGCTGAGGGTGCACTTAATCCTACTGTCCATGTCATTGATGAAGACGTGAAATAATATTAGTGCCAGTATGGGCCCTTGAGGGACTTAATTCATTACTGTTTTCCACTTGGACATTGAGTAATTGATGATAACTCTTTGGATGTGGTCATCCAGTCAATTCCTTACCCATCTAACAGTTTGTTGATCAAACCAGTATCTCTACAATATAGTGGCAAGCTTGTTATGGGGAATCGTATCAAAGGTCTCACAGGTATCTACATAGAAAACATCTACAGCTGTTTCCCTGTCCACTGATGCATCACTCTACCATAGAAGGCCTCTAGATTAGTCAGGCATGATTTGCCCTTAGTGAAGCCATGCTGGCTATCTCTAATCACCTCTCTGTCTTCTGTGTGCTTTGACATGTCTTTGAGGAGAATTTGGTTCGTGATTTTAGTGATCAGAGAGGTGAGGCTGACAGATCAGTATTTTCTAGGGTCCTTTTTTTTTACTCTTTTAAAAATAGGGTATGTTTCCCTTTACCCACTCACTGGGGACTGCCAGACTGCCATGACTTTTCAAATATGATGAAGAGTGGCTTATCAACTACCTCAGTCAATTTCCTCAGGATGCTGGCATGCAACTTATTAAGACCCATGGATTTACATGTATTCAGATCCCTCAAATGATCTTGAACCTGATCTTCTCCTACAATGGGAAATAATATAACAATCTCTTTCTAAGAAGAATAACCTTTTAGGTCAAACTTACCTTAAATATCACATCTATAGTCTTTCTTATTCATTTTACTGCTTATATGTTATATAAAATTTGCCAAAATTTTGCCACTGTCAAATCAGGTGATTCAGTATCAAAGATCCCTTTAAGGATTACAGGCAGCTGAGCTACTACTAGTGAATTTAGTCAATGAAGTCTTACAAGCTGCAGTTCTGCCATTGAGTTAGATATAAACTGGAACAGATGTTTGTCCTTATTGTTGCCTGTGCACTCCTACCTTATTAAATCCTTTCAGCAGCTGCAAGTGGTCTGATGTTTACTATAACACTACCCATTTTTCTTCTTGTGATAGTACACCAAAAAAAGGTGGTGTTATGACTCCAACAATTGCAATAAAAAGCAAGAGGATTTCTGTGAATTTATAATATGAGGAAGAAAACTAGCTGTTCTCGCTAAACACTTTGTGTTTTTAAAATCTGAGGGAGTCAATCACATTCAAAGCCTGTGTGAGAACAGTAGCGGAAGCATTAGAACAATAGAAGAGGAGAATAGAGAAGGAAGCATGTGACACAGAATTGCAAGTATCATGAATTCCTTTCATCCCTCAAAAAAAACCCCAAAAACAAAAAAGCACAAAACAAAACAAAACAAAAAAAAACCCACAAAAAAACCCAACTAAACCCCTCTCCCCCAAAAAAACCCAAGAGAAAATTCACCAGATGTAGTAAGCTAATTTGAAATTAAGAAACTTTTTTTTCTAAATTGCAGCTTGTAAGATCCATTGACTAAATTCAGTGTCAGAAGCAGAGAATAGCATCACTCAAGATCTCTTTTCCGGAAAGCATCCCTTTTCAAGAAAAGACTTAAAGACTTCAACATGTGCTTAATGAGATGAAGGCAGATGCTTAAAGATAAATTTACGTGCGTGCCTGAATCAGGGTCTACAAAATTATAAGGCAACAAGCTGGAAATATAAGCTGTTGAAATCCTGTCCTTTCCATCTGGAGATGGAAATGCTTGTTGTCATATGTTCCATACTAGAGAGATGGGATGTTTATCTGCTTGCTGAGAAACATAGCTATGTAAAAAAGATCTTACAAATAACAGATATGCCAAATTTTGGCCTTTTTTTTTATTTTATTTTATTTTTATTTTTCTTGAAAGATGTCCAGGAACAGTTTGGGGAATTAAAGTCTGATCCATATGATTTTTTTATCTCGGTGACTAAATTTGATCTGCAAATTGTTACAACATATTGACATACAACCAGCAAAGTTAGTGCTCTGGTAACAAAGTCTGTAAAACATTTAGAATTTAGTTTTGCCTTGACTAACAGAAAAAAAAAATATTGAATTAGAAAAACCCCACAAAAATATTGGAAGTAAAACTGAGATAGTATCTGAAAATCATTTTCAGAAAATGTTTCATTTTTAGAAGATTCAGATTGCTGAAGTACAAATGTTAGCTTTCAGAGGTTTGTTGGAAATTCTTCAAGTGTGATAGAAACTAGGTAAGTTTCAACCAACTGTCTTTGCAGGGGAACAGATAATTCCTTTTAATATTGTTTACTTTTTTTCTGTATGATTAATTTACAAGCAATGACAGTGTGTTTCTTATCATCATGCTTCTACTAAGTTTTCTCACTGTATTAATAAAGGGATCTATAATTAATAAAGGTATATCACTTACATTTTCATTATAAAAGCTATATGTCAAGACTGTCTGCTTCATTTTTTCTCAATTTTAATGTTAAAGGATCCTTGACTTTTTGTATTACATACACAAAATATCTGCATGGTGAAGTTAGAACTCTCCACAGTATTTCATTATATCCATGTCATACCTTGCAGAATAATTTAAACTATCATTCTTCCAGTTCTTATTCCTTCCTACGCAAGTCTTCTGAAAAAAATCCTTGCCATTTCCCTGAAATATACAGGTGAAAGGTCAACTCAGAGGAATCTGATTTATTATCTATTAAATGCAATAGGAAGGTTTTGTGACTGATTTGCCTTTGAAGAGTATTTCCCACTATATCTTACATTGCACTTAGACACTTATGATCTTAAATCTTTATCACATCTCTGTGAACTCAGCTATTTCTCTTAGTGCAGTAAACTACTAGCAATTTACTTAAACTGGAGACATCAGTCTTTTTCTCTGCATAATTAGTTAGGTCCAGAGAGATTTAAATGATTTCTTTTTCTTCTATTTTATTTTTCCACAGGTTTCTCATTCTCTAGATTTACTGCCTTCCTTATTTGTTTGAGCAAGACAACACACAGACTAGACTTTTACGGAAATACAAAGTGCCTGAGAGAAACCATTCTCTTATTTGAAGGAGGTCTGGTATTGTCTGACCTATGAGCTCACTATTGGACTTTGAGACTATCTCAGGTAATGCTATTGTTCACTGAAGCAGATCCAGCTCTTGCAAATTACTAGTTGTCATATGTTTTCTCTTCCCTTTCAAGGACTGCTTCACAGGCTAAATGTCTAGTAATGAAAAGAAGAGGATAGTCTGTATTTAATAAATCTATTTTACAGCAAAACATATTGGAATCATGTGGTTTGTAGGCTTATCATTTGTGCAGAATAATAATACTTTGTGACCAAGTACATAGGTATAAAAAAATGCAGCTGTATAAAGAGTCTGTAAGGGGCACAAGAGAAATTCTCCCATTGTTAGGGGGTAGAAAGGGCTGGGAACTTAGTGTAGGGCAAATATAGTAAGTTAAGTTGCTTATTTTTTGCTTTTTTTTAGAGCATCCAGTGTTCAAAGACAGGCAGTGGTTCTTCATAGCTGGTGATAAAGCAGGAGAGAACTTGTCATAAATCAAGACAATGCAGCAGACTTGGTGAGGCAGCAAGACAGAGGAGAGTGGGTGGTGAGGTTACAATGTGAAAAGTAAATAAGGACACACTGTACACTATGAAAAATAAATAAGGACACACTGTATGCTATTTCCCTTTTTCTTTCCTATAAAAATTATTATTAGCTTGCTAGCATTTTTCTTTATCTGCCTTGACTATTGAGATCATAAGCCTTTCAAGAGGGGTTCTGCTGGTTTTATATTACGTAATCCACAGTCAAGTAAGGCCATGTTGAGATCCATCAATGCTACCAAACTAAACTTTATATATTATAAATACTTAGCCAAGAGACATAATATCTTTTCATTATATAACAAATATACATAAATGAAGCTTAAATACATAAATTTATAAATATATAAATAATTCATTTAGATGTAATTATATGATATGTTATTATGGTTGCATATAAAATATAAACAAGTATGCAAGCATGTGCATGCACATACACAAATACATTCCTTATTTTTATAACATGTGTGCTTTTAATATACATCCACATTCTAGAAAATGTTCCTTTAGTGGAGGAAAAAACAAATTAAATGGTTTATTAAGGGGTTTGTCCCACTAATCACATAATTCCTCCCTACAAGCTACCAGTGATTCTTAATTGGTTGCTTTAGAGTTCAGCTCCCACTGTGTGCCACAACTGAACTCTAGTTTTCACCTTCACACTGTATTCTTTCAGTTTCTGAACCTGAGGGAAACTGCAGATTTCATGCCATTCTTATCAATAAAACAATAGGAAATAAAATTACAAGATCAGTTTGTTTGGGTTTTTTATATGTGTTAGATAATATATTGGAACAAACATTCTATAATAAAAAGGAAGACATTAATTATATTAATACTGGTCACCCTGGTGTGATCAAGATGTTTCACGACAACAATTAAATTAATCTCCTAGAGTAGTGAGATTCTATGCTATAGTAAATCCCAGATGAGAATGACCATAAGAGTCCATGTCATGTAACTTCATGTCATGAAGGTAGTTCACCTGGTTCCCTAGTGAATCATAAGATTTGTTAGATTACTTTGTAGAAGCAGAAGTAAAGTGAAAGTTGAACCAAACACAACTGTGTTGAAGACATGAAGGAAACAACAAACATAATAGACGCAGAGATACCCACAGCCTACTAGAGGATTTAGGCTTACAATTCCATGTGCCAGTCATTACCCAGGTTCACAATAACAGCCCATATATATCCTTCTAATTGTAACTGCTTACCTTAGGGTAACAAATTGTGCCTATTTGGCAATACAGAAGGCTGCCTAAACACTGGTTCTCTATATTACTGATTTTCCATATTTCTAGGTGTGTATGCCTCATCCCTATCTTTTATTTTTCTGGTGCATGAGTTTAATAGGTTCTTAAAAGTAAGCAGAATGAAACTGAGAGCCGAGATGCATGCTCATCTCACTTGAAGTAGGAGCTCAACTTATGATGGCCAGTGGCAACAGATACAGATAGCTAAAGGTGAATCCCTTTCTCTTGATGAATTGCAATGAGAATTTAGGAAACCTACCTGCATCACATGCAAACCCCCACCAGTGAGAATCTACAGCTATAGCTAAATTCTTGTGTGCTTTATAGCTTAATTCAGGTAGCTGAACATAGGCATTCAGTGCCATTTGAATTATTTCAAATGAGCCTGATTGTCCTCCAGTTGCCAGTTCAGAAAGGCATAAATCTCCTGTAAAGCCCATATTATAACCATTTCCATGCGTAGACTTTCTGGAACCTATGTGGTGTCAAGACAAAAACCACCACCCAGTTGACCATCTGGGAAGTCTGAACCTCCCAGTTGACCCTCAGAGGAGCACTGACTTTCATTTAAACAGTAGAGAAAGGTAAATGTTAGTAGTAAGAACTTTATGGGAAAAAAAAGCGAAGTAAATAGAAGTAGAATTAAAAGAGTTGAAATACAAGTGAGATGACCTGGGGGGTACTTCAGGCTACTACATGCATTGTATTGAAATTCGCACAGAATCACATACACACAAAGACATGTTTACATCTGTCTCCTAGGACCACTCCCCATAAGAATTATTCTATCAGATGCCAATGGCAGTGTTCAAGGCCAGGCTGGACAAGGCTTTGAGTAACTTGGTCTAGTGGAAAGTGCTCCTGCCTATGACAGGCAGTTGGGACTAGATGAGCTTTAAGTTGCCTTCAAACCCAAACCCTTCCAACCATTCTATGATTCTATGAGTCTATGATGCAATGTTTCAGAACATCTCATGTTATGGCCTATGAAGTCAGTATCCTGTTCTTGGTAGGAGTGAGGTGGGAAAGAGTGGCAATGTCTCCACAGCTGTGTCTCCAAAAGCCTTTCTGCCTACTTACTCTTCCTTCTTGGCAACAGCTGTGTAAGTCATCCAGAAAACTGGTCTTCTTAGCAGTGTAAGTAACAATGGGATTCATAAAGACTCTGTAACAGCTCTGTAACACAGGGAAGGCCCTTCCAATCAGCATGCTCTAAGCAGAGGTCTGATAGAAGTCAGAGGGAACCACAATGGTCCACTCCAAAGTTTTACAAATGTCACACTGCCAGGCCTTCAGCACTGAAGTTAGAGATCATTACTTTCTGCAAGTAATAGAGGAGCCGACAAGGAGAGGTGCCTTGCTTGACCATGTGCTCACCAGCAGGGAAAAGCTGGTTGGAAATGTGACTCTCCAGGGCAGCCTTGATTGTAGTGACCATGAGACGGTCGAGTTCGAGATCCTCAGGATAGTGAGAAGAGCATGCAGCAAGCTCACTGCCCTGGACTTCAAGAGAGAAGAATTTGGCCTCTTCAGGAACCTGCTTAAGAACCTGTATTCCTGTTCCATGGGATATAGCACTAGAGGGCAGGGTGGCCCAAGACTGTTGATTGATATTCAAGGATCATCTACTACAAGTTCAGGAGTGTTGCATCCCAACTAGAAGGAAATGCAGCAGGAGGGCCAGGAGACCTCCTTAGAAGGATAAGGAGCTGCTGAGGAAACTTCAAAGGGAAAAAGAAGCTTATAAAAAGTGGAAGCAAGGACAGGCAGCCTGGGAAGCATACAGGGATGTCGTCTGGGAAGCTAGGGACCAGGTTAGGAAAGCTAAGGCCCAGTTAGAATTAAACTTGGCTAAGGAT
>JANHGB010010775.1:0-13461 GCA_026283785.1 Coracopsis vasa
AGCAGAATGCCCGGGAGCGGACCCGGGAGAAGTTGCATTCCAACAGAGTTTTAGTGGGGAAACAAAACAGCCACTAACAGCTGGGCTAGGTTTTAAAGTAGCCAGTCTTTCAGATACATGCATAAATTTGTTTAGTATCTAGCTTGAGTGATAGGACTGCTTCCATGCTATGCTCTCAATAGCTACGCCTTTTCCAGATCTCACTTTCTCTCACTTCTTCGGCTGAGGTTTTGTTGTTTTGTTTTTTTTTGGGGGTGGGGGGGTTGGTTTTGGTGGTTTTGTGTTTGGGAGGAGGGGGAAGTGGTTCCTATAAAGGCGTTTTCCAACTTGTTGTTGTTGTTGTTGTTCTTCCTTCATCTGAGAACCTACACAGATGTATTTTCAGCTAGAGTTCAGTGTCCATATACATAAATCAGGCTTTCCTCTGCACATAGGAGACATGGATGGCAAAAGCATATGGAATACACATGCGCTTAAATGCCAGCCTTTCCCCATCTTCACCTGGAAGTGCAACAGGTAATTGTTTCAGGTGCTAAGTGAATACCCATAGAGTAGTTATTCTCTGTTTTCTCTCTAAGTATGTCTCAAGGGCTTTCAGGTATACCCTGTTAAGCCCCATGGTTCAAGCATGTTGTGAGAACAGACTGTAGAGGTGTCCAAGGAAACATGGGGAGAGCCAAGTGTAGCATACAGTGAGGGAAGAGAGCGCAGAGGGTAGCTCAAGGGGATGCAGTGTTGTATGAGGGGCTCTGGCTCCTTCTTCTTCCTTCAGTCACTGCCAGTGTGTCCCGGTACCCCCCTTAGATCCCTCTTTTCTTACATTCCTCTGCTGAATGGATTTCTGTGATTCTCTGATTCATCCTGCCAGCTTGTAAGGAAGAAAGTGAAAAAGCAGCCACAGTTAAAAGAGAGCCCAAACAGATTGAAAATTAAACAGAAATAAATACATGCATATCATCAAATATAGAGCTGGTTAGGAACAGATGAGGTAGGAGAAGGCAAGCAAGGCAGGAGTTCCCTGGTGAGGTGGCAACAGTAGATCTGACACTGCATGAAGGTCAGGAATGAGATTCCTGGGAATATAAAGTAGCAAGATGAAGAGAGGTCAGGGCAGCACAAGTGAGAATACAACCAGGGAGTTTGCAGGCAAAACAGAGGGAAGAAAATTTAATTGAAGTAAATTATAAAGACCAAGAACAAACTGGTGTTTTAATCATTCTTGGCTTTCAAGATGATTTGAAATCTGGGTACTTTAGAGCAGTGCAGAAAAAAATGTACTTCTGAAAAAATGTCTTCTGGATTGATAGGTAAGATGGAGAATGTGAGGTAGGACACTACGTCTGTCAGGAAATTGAAGAGTCTTGGTTCCAGGGGAAAGACCAATATATCGAACTGCAAGAGACTGCACTGGTCTTAGGCTGAAAGCAGAGAAAAAGAACATGGGAAGACAGGGGTATCAGGCGGGACAGAAGAGAACTTGATGTGCAAGCTTCCAATTGCCTGTCCTCAGGAAAGTGAGGTAATTTGCCAGAGGCCAGCCTCAGAGAAGTAGTCTACTTGCATAACAAAATGTGCAAGTTCAGGACATTAATCCTTTTTCTATGCATTTAATTCTCAATTGACTTCCAGTCTGTCAACAGGAAAGAAATGTTCTCTCACTTTTCAAACACATCAGAGGTTCAAGACATAGTTTTCCCATTAATGGCGATTTCAGCCAGAGTAGTGGCTCTCTTCCGCTTAGCCAGCTCACAGGAAAGGAGACAGTTTGCTCTAACTATGGTAATTGCTCACCGAAAATTGAGCAGCATAAGGAGGATTTTCACACAGCTGATACAACCTCAGTTCAAGACTATTTCTTATTGTTACTTCATTAATTAAATTACCTAGACAGTCAGGTTTTATTTTAATCTCCTTTCTCTTTTAACACTACAGCTTCTCCATCCACTGCTTTGGTAACCTTTCCTAAAATATTAAAACAGTACCTTAGCATCCTACACCAAAAACTTATGCACCATTTCATTACATTTCTCTGCTAAAAGCTTCCTCTGTACCATTTGTGAGTGACAAGAGCAAAGTAAAAGTCATCAGTACTACCCAGGCTACCTTAATCTCACCCAAAGTGATCCCAGTTTAGCAAGGTTAGTAACCTGTGCAACTACACACACAAAAAAAATCACAGACAGATATCTGGGCCATCTATTTTCTATCATTAAATTGTGGACACATAGACTCACCAGCCACCTCCTAATAATTAACTTGAGGTGTCTGTTAATACAAAGTGATTCCTTTACACCAAGAACTTTTGGTGGGATCGAGGTTTAAGAAAAGAACAGTTTAAAATCTGGGTAAGTTCATACAGAAGCCGCAAAACAATGCCCTTGTCAGTGCAGAAGAAAGTTCTCCCATTGCTCCAGCAGTTACACACCCAAGGGATGAAAACATTTGCCAGCAAAGAAGGAATCCTGGGAGTCTGTCTTTTGCCACAAAGAATCTGAGCACTTATTTTAGAAGGACTGGGAGTATGTAAGGCATTAAGATTGAGGAGATTGTTCTGATCCTTCCCATTCCCTCCACTCCATCTTGACAAATGTGGATTGAGGCAGATAGATGATTACAAGGACATAAGTTCGAGAAGACTCCAGATGTACTTCAATCCTCCATACAAAGAGGTCAAGTGATTTCTCCAAGACCACACAGGAAGCCCAGAAGAGCCAAAGTTCTTGGTCCCACTATCAGTCTCAATCCTGATGACTGTAAGACATCGTGACTGTAAACAGCGCATTGTTGCCAAATGTTTTTCTCTTTGAGAAGTTCTTGTACTGCTTAAAAAATATTACATTTTCTTCTGCATTAACACAACATGGAAGTCAGAGAAACCCAAGCTTCAATATTCATTCACCTGAGCAAAAGTAGATGTTATCAGCAACTACTTTGTGTTTTGTGGTACAAGACCGAAAATGTGTGGTGGTGTAGAACATTCAATACCTATGAGAAATTGTGTCACTTGTTCACACCAGTCATGTATGTTGCTTGAATGCCAATTGTGTGATTTGTCTTCCAAAATGTTTTAGTGCAATTAAAGATTCAGTAAAAAAGGTGTCAAGGCCAATGAAGACCTTTTTCTGAGTTTACTGGATACTGGATCAGGGCCTGAATCCATGTGGCTATACTTTGTACCTCGTGATACAGCATATTACAAGTTTGTCTGTTATTGTAATTGCTGGGCCACCTGAGCTGATTGGTAAATATATAAACAAGGATGTGAAGTAGCAAATGATGCAAATGCAACAGGAAAGAATGCTCTGGGCAAATATGGGTACAGAAACTCCAAGGTTTCTATGTACATAGTGTGATGCACTTCACTTAGTCAAGCATTGTAATGTATCACCAAGAATAACTTAAACAGACCTTTGCATCATGAAACATACTGTATCTTACCTATTTTATCAGCAAAAGGGATTTGATTATACTTTGCAAATGCAACCTTGAATTTTAGCACAAATAAAACATTTTCTGTTTGCTTTCGGAAAACAAAACAAAACAAAACAGTATGCAATTAATAGAAAAGAGCATGGCTGGGCACAGAATGAGGGCTCAGGTGGTGGAGTTTCACTTGGAGGTGGACAGTTTCTGTCTCATTGCTCCAGGGAGCTTTGCCTCAAGTCCCAAAGGGTGCTGAATTGACTCATTTCTCCTCAGCAGTCTGTAGCCTAACATAGCTGGGAGAGGACATTCTCCTCTAGGTATTGGCATGGCAAAGCAAAGCCACTGAGGACAAGAAAAGTACTGCATATACCTCCCAGTTATAGGCTTCCCCTGGGGAAAATGTGGCTTCTGCCCTCCTCTGTAGCAGTACCTGGCATGTAGCAGATATGTGTAAGGGAGTAAGGAGGGATATTTCTCTCTCTTCCCTGTTTGTTTCACAGTATAAGCTGCAGTCTGGCTATTGGACTGAAAGAGGACAATACTTTTTAATGCAGGACATTAAATAACTGCAAGATGACTGCTCAGGGTTCTGTGCTTCCAGTGTTCCTGTAAGCTTGTGCCCCCATCAAATGACTAGCCATCAGCTGGCTGATGGTAACCACAGGGTGCAGCCTTAGTCCTACCATGACCACGGATCAGATACACCAAATGATACATCAAATCCTCAGCTTGATACCGCCTGAGGATTTGATGTATCATTTTTGTTTCTGCTCCACTCTCACGCTTAGCAACACCCGACACAGTAGTACCACGATTTACTCAGCTATGTGAGGACATGAGGACAGAAACACCAAGGAGAAAGACGCAATAGTCATTGCTGGCTCTGTTCCTTGCTGCCTGTAAGATCTGTGACTAGAGAAAGCCTTTAGAAATATGACACAGGGATAGGACCACATTCATCTGGGTACAGACACAGAATCCCTTTTCTACAGTTGCTGAGTTTAGGTTGTGCTTATTTTATCTGGGAGCAAACATGAGTGAAAAAAATAAGCCACTTAGAAGTGACACAACATTTTATCTGAGTAATGACTTGAATGAGCCTCCAACCACATTAATAGGCAAGAGGCAGCAGGAAACCAGTGCAGTACTCCATATATAGATACTTCTTGCCTGTGGATTTGAACATCAAAACCAGGGAACAGTCTGAGATCACAAGAGTTTTCTTACTGACACAGAAGACCCCGTACAGTAAGTGAACTGTCCAACAAATGTTTTGACAGAGAGCTATAAAGCTGTAAAGGCCAGGTGAATGCACAGAGAGAAAAAAAACCCTGCAGCCCAGATTGACCTCAGTCACATAAAACCTGGCTGTTATAATAAGAACTACATGGGTGATAACAAGGAAACAAGGTCAGAATATGTCCCTTTGCTGTGTATGGCTCCCCTGACCATTGCTGGAGCTGAGGGAATATTGCCATCTAGTGCCACACAGAAATCCAGCTGTCTAAACAGAAAAGAGCCATTTAATTCATGTAGGCAATGGTTACAAAGCACACTAAAAAAAGGGGACATTCTGTGCCAGGGACATCATTTTAGTCAGTGTCTTTGCCAAGCCTGTTATCGAAAATGGTACATTTTCTCCTTGAAAAAATGACAGTGTGTTGTGGGAACTGAGTCATAGTGCTTTGGAGGAGAGACCCCGTTCACAGTCGTTCAGAGGTGAAAAAAGTACCAAAGTACTCACAGAGTGTTTTAGCAAGTAGCAGTCAGAACTATAGGATGATGTGGAGGATGGGATTTACCTTACCTACCTTGAAATAACTAAACCATAGACCTGTATACGTTAATGATATGTAATCGCCCCAGGCTTCTTTTGGAAACAAAGAGGCACAACCAGCACGACCAACTTTAACCATCACCTTTAAGATAGGAAGCACTGTACTTCTAAAGTATCTGTTTCTCCACAGTGACAATAAAGGGGGTTTGGGACGGCTAGCCCTGATGTTCAAATTCCTCCAACCACTAATGCCCATCTTTCTGTACTATTTGTTAACCAGGTAGCTAATAATTTTGATGACCTGCTGGTGGAAAAATAGATACCACTTCCAGACTTCTAATGTCCATGATCTCAGTTGTGTGATTCTCACTCAGCTGGGGGGACACATATGCCCACACAGGAGTTCCCACTGACTACAATGGAAACAAGCACTGGCCTATACCATATTGCATTTGCTAATAGGCCGGCACGTCTGACCATAACACATTTTGTATTCACCTCTGTGTGCAACAGCATTATGAACTTCCTCCTGTTGTCATGCCAGAAAGACCCCTTAGGGGTTCAGAGCAGTTGAGTTCCCCTCAGCCAAGACCCTGCTGAGCTGGAGATGAGGGGTTTTTTAATCAGTGCATATGTTTGAGATACTTTTAATGAGGCCATCAACTCACTTATCTATGCTACCAAATATGTGCCAGATTATAACAATTTTCAGTCATTGCCCATCTGGAGCAGATTTAAACCAGTGGTTGATATTCAAACGCAATTTGAAAATCAAAATCACTTAAGCAACCAAATCTTCCAGCTGCAAACAATGTCCAGATTTTCAAGCCAGAAACCTAATGTTTATATGTGTTGACTTAAAATTACTTAAATGTCCCACCAGTACCTCTGAGTTAACTGCCATGTTATTGCTTGTGGTTGTGACTTTCCCACTATTTCTACCCCTTAACCATGTAAAGAAAACGATTAAATCACAGGCAGAATCAGAATCAATAATGTAAAAGAACATTATTTTTCAGCCTGAGAAGGGTTAGAATATTTGAGACACCCACTGCTCCATTTTATTTTAAATAGCATGAATCCCAATTAAGCAAGAGGCTGCTAAATTCTTTTCCTTATATTTTAAAATTCATTACTTCACATTTTCAAATATAAATCCTTACAGGGCATTTTTCCTTTTCTACTCTAATTTAAATATGCTGCAAAAAATTAGTACCACAAGCTTCCCCAAATGAGGATTATTTAGGTAACAAAATGTCTCAAAATAAATAGTAGTGTATAAAGTTACTGATGTCAAACTCTGCCAGGATTTTTTAGGGGTATTTTCTCTGCTTTGAAGGGAGGTTTACTTAGCAAAGTCCTTATTCTGGGTATTAGAAAAGAAATAGAATATGTGCAGTGTCCTGAGTGTCCATAAATAAAGTTGAATTAAAATTCCATCTAAAAAGGAACCTGAAAAGCAAGGATGGCAGATTTATAAACACATTTAAAGCATCTAGAAATGTGACTTTCTAAAACCCTCACTGCTATCATCTCAGTTCCCCATAACTAAGATTAGCTAAAAAAAATCTAAGCTAACAGCTTCCAGAAATAAATACCAAGAAGCTGGCAGCAAATCCTGGAATTCCCTCATACCTTTTAGTCCATAGGGACGCAGACTGACCTTTCAGATGCAACATAAACCCAGCTGTTTTCCTCAGGCTTTTGCCTGAGATGAAGGCTACCTCTGACAGTTTGGGTGTTCTAGGCAGGCAGGAAAGGATTACTAACATTAGCTCAGTATCTTAATTGCTGTGCTTAAGAGGCTGCATACTTGCCTACAGCTGGATCCAGCACAGAGTGAAAGCTCCCACTGACTTCACTGGGATCTGGATCAGCCTTTTATGTTTGAAGGAGCAGGGGAAGTGGCAGGAAGGATGGACATTTTACCTGCTGGTACAAACTGTCACGGCTCTACTGACATTTGCACCAGTTGAGCCTTTACCCCAGGACACGTGCAGCTTTATGAAGCTATGACATAAATTCACAAACTGTTTTCCTATGCTAAGGGGCAGCAGAGATGACATGCCAAATCTCTTTCACTATCAAGAAGTGAACACCCCAAAACATTCCCACACCCAGCAACCCATTTGGATGGACAGTCTTAACGCAGACGAAGGTAATGTCCATAGATGTTTAACAACAGCACCTATGTATCCTTTGTTTCAATTGACAGTAATGGCAGACAGTGGGGTTTAGCCGTTTTGTTTTACTGATATTTGCAAACCTCTGAGACTATTTCCTTATATAAACCATTTTCTGGACACAAGCATTTTTCTTGACAAAACCAGTCTAAGCTGTACAGACCACTCAGTTGTTTCACCTCAGCCTGGGCTACCCCTGGCTAATATGCCCACACAATGGATAGTGTTGCCACAAAGGGAACTGGATCCATGAACTGATGCTGGTAAGAACTGAGTGGATGACACAGCCAGGAGCAAATGGCCAGCAAATAGGTGGTCTGGGCAAGAAAGTTCCTGTGGAACCACAACCTAAAGTACTCCCTTCATTTGTGTCCAGAGGATGTGTAGTAATTCTGCTCCAGGTTGTAAGATACAACATAAATGGGTTTTATAGACCCTGAAACCTTTGATGTTGTTGCTGTTTTGTGAATACAGAAATTTAGCCTACTATTAGCTTTTTTTCTGTTGAATTAAATGTTTTGTGAAGTATCAGAGAGGCAGCTAACATGTCCCAGCTAAATGGCTTGTTTGTAGCAAATTACTTTCCATTCTTAAGCAAAAAGATTTTAATCAAATGTCAGAAACAAACTACATCTTGACAGATTAGCAAGGTTGCTGCTGTTAAAATAAATTTGTTGCCAGATTTGTTTACAAAACTTCTTTTTCAGGGATGGGTGAACTTCCTGGAATTTGCCAATCATTTGAATAAATATTGTGGAGGATTTGTAAAAGGAGAATTAATTAAACTTTTCCTCTGAGTTTAAACCAGATATTTTGCGCAGTGTGAAAAACTACTTGCAAGCAAAGAGAAGTCTTTTTTTGGGAGGTGGAGAGGCAAGGAAATCTGAGCACTCCCTTTCCTTTTCCAAACAAAATTTGGAATATAATAACTATGACTAATACAGGAATTGTAATTTATACGTTAGATTTGATATATTCTTTTTTAACCTTCTTCACAGTTCTGAACTGAGCTCAATACATTTGACTTCAGCTTTCAAATCCCTCAGAGGTTTGTTTATTTTTCTACAAGTCTTTTTGGTTTGGCTGCTTCTGTACAATACATGGCAGATGTGTTCATTTCTGGAAATGAGGCTTTCTGATACTGACTCCTATATATGACTTGTGTTGCTCTAACAAAGGCCTTTGAATGTTTGTTTGGATGGGTGGTATCACCATCTCAGACAAAGAGATAAGCTTACTGTCATCATCCATTCATTCTGCTGGGATGTCTGAAAGGACCAGATAATGAACTGCTCATCCTAGCCAGGGAGAAAACAAGGACAAGTATTTGCATTCTGCCTTTTCCCTCACTGGAAGTTGGGTTTAGGGTATTGGGGGTTTGGGTTTTTTAGGGGTTTGGGATTTTTTTGTTTGGTGGGGTTTTTTTGGTTTGGTTTGTTTTTTTTTTTTGGTGGGATTTGGGAGGTTTTGATATTTTTTTTGAGTGATCATGAGGAAAACATTCTTCATTTACAAAACAGAAAACAGCAAACCGTCTGCTCTTTCATGTAAAAGGTCAAGAAAGAGTTGCTAAAGACGCCATCTATTAGAATGGCTCCATTGGAGAGGAAATCCAAAGATGGCATCTCTTTTCTAATAAACAGACAAACAATCCTCTCATTTAGACTATGATTTTTTATTTTTTGGGGGAAGCAGGGGTATGTGTCAAATGCCACTAACCTGGGAAATTAGTCCTTGGAAAAAAACCTTCACTGCTACCATTTGGAAGATGTTTCTAACAAAACCAGTGGCAGATGCCAGTCAATGGCATCAACAACTTTAGGGACACCAGCATCACTCACTGTCCAGGTGAATTAAACATGGTGGCTGTCGGTGGGTCCTACGCATAAGTTACAAAAGACTTCATGGACTTCACAGAAGACACGGGATTTTAAAAGCATGTAGCATTCAGGCAAAGAGTCTTCTTTGATTCTTCAGGTACCAAATCAGGAGGATTGATTCTTCCCACTTACCTTTCCCTAAAAAGTTTCCAGCTTTTGAAAATATCACGACTGGTCTTAAAGGATTGATCATTACCACATGCTGCTGCTGCCCTACTTAAATTAAACTCCACTGGGTCCATCCTTCCAAAGCCTTGCTGGGCGCATTTGAGCAGTGTTTCCCACGGTCGTATGCATGAAGCTACATGTTGGCAGGATGGATAAACATCTCCTTTTTAAAGACAGCCTCAAGCTTTTGCTCAAAGAGGCTAACACTGCCACTAACAAATAGGAAATCCTGGCAGATAGTCCCCATGAATGTCTCTTTCTATATTTGCACAATGTCAAGCACACTATCAGCACCGAATAAATAATAATCATAGAAACCTGGAGTCAGCCAGGAAATAGCTGTGAATGAGACATTCATATTTTAAAAGTTGAAACTACAAAATTATCTTCTTATGATTATGGGAAAACTGTTCTTTTCCTTTTTCTCTGCTGTTTTCTTTTCCTAAAGATGCAGAAATGCTAATGTTGCTGCTGAAGGTACCAAAAAGTAAAAGTTTACTTGTTCCTGTACTACAGAATTACATCTGAAGTGTCCCGCCTGTTTAGTACATAAAATCTCTTCAAGGAGCAAACTGAAGAACAGTCGTAATTTTAAGTCCAAAGAATCCACTTCTAAAAAAAAAGAAATGGAATACAAATACATTATTATAAAGGGAAAGCAGCTGAAGAACAGTTTCACCAGACAGTCTTGCTCTTGATAATTTCTGGACAAAGTCAACTTTTTTTCTAAATATCACTGAAACTCCATGTTAAAAGGGAGTTGTATGATTCATAAATCTTCAAAAACAATAAGCAAAATTCATAGAGAATTCAGTCTCCAGCTCTATAGAAATAATAATAAAGGGCAACTCTCTTTGGTAAAACAAGTTGAATTTGGGAACTCTTATTTAATTTAGTCTCTTGACAAACATTCAGGGTTGTTCTTTCTTCAGGAGAAAATCAATTATGTCTCCTTCTCTGCTGAGGTGTAGGGCTCCTGTAGTATACTAAGGATATTTCAAGACTGTATTTTTATGGTTACAGATGAGAAGAAGCAGATTTTTAAGGTACTTTAAAATCTGCTTTTATAATTGCTGCCAGGAATACACATACAAACTTGGTTTTTTTCATGTATTGGTCATCTTTAACAGAAATACAAAAAGGTCTGAGGAATGCTTCAGTGTACTCAAATTGCAATTAAGTTAGTCCAGCAGCATTTGTCAAAAGATATAATGGCAGGCAAGAAGAACAAACTGAAAACACAGAATGCCAAAAATCACCATCTGCTGAAATGATGGAGTATCATGCTCAAAGCTGTTAAGGTGTTACTAGAGCTGTTGTATGTTACAACATTAAACATTTAATTGCAGTTCATGGGTTTTAAGTAAAAGGACTGGGGACTGCTTTTTACCATAGCAACCACAAAAAAGAAATCTCTTAAAGCATGTATGCAATACACACCAACAAAAAAGCAAATAAAATAAATATATTTGGAATTCAGCATTTAATCTATAATTATTTGGAGAAATTCCTCTTTCCAAATTTACATTCAGAGTATGCTGGAGAGAATAAGACATTCATTCCAAAATTACCAAAAGCCTTTCCTGGGGGACTAGAAGATGTATTACGTTCTGTATCTTATCTCACTAACAACTGTTAAGATGACTTCTGCTGCTTAGGTAAACAGACTAGGAAAATCAATGCATAGAAAATAAAAGAAGACTTCTATCATCTCACTGATGTGTGGCCACGTGTGCTGCAGGCAGGGTATGGGCATAAATGAATCACTGAAGATCACATGTACTATTATTTACCTTTTGCCACTCCAACCATTTCTGTTGTGTGCTGAGGTCAGCCTATTTGTGCTCTTTTAGCATGAGAAGCAAGTTACAGTGACAACATCTCTGCTTGTTCAATCACAGGTCAGGTCAAGTTTGAGAGGACAGGAAAAAAGGCAAGTAAAATGACAGTGACATCATCATTGTTCCTTCAACATTAACGTACGACATTTTGATCCTGATGGAACTTCTCATCCATGTTCCTTTTTGAAATAAAATGCTGATGATTTCAGCTATTTTTCCAGACACAGTTCAGTTTTGATGGAATAGGTATTTTGATGTAGGATTCTTCTGAAGCCTTTGCAAAAGGCTGGATAGCTGTAAGGGCAGCAAATTCAAGAGGCATCCCAGCAAACTACCTGGAGCTGTGATCTAAAAGGTGACATAGGCAGGTGAAAAGCAAAGAGTGAGAAAGAGGGAGGTCCTGCTGGTTACTGTACCCAGAGGATACACCAAGGGCCAGAGACAATAGGGAGGATTGTATTTCACCAGCCCTGAACTAACTAAAGGTTTGAATAAGGAAATGTTTTTAAAACATCTATTGTAACTGCTGAAAATAATTATGCCTGTGGTATCTGCCAACTCTCATAATTATCTGCTGTTATTTTAAAAGTGTGTATGGGGAATTCTGCAAAATCTAGGACCAATAATCCCGTGGCTGACACAGCATGCTCTTAGACTCTTACACCACAAATGTAGTGTGAGAACTGAACAGAACAGTTGGCTACATAACAATTCAGATTGACAAAGACAGACTGAGGGGGTTTTGTCAGCTGATGGAAAAATTTCCATAGGCAAAAGTATTAAACCCTGAATAAATGGAGTAATTCACCCACATCTGAGCAATTCCAGGACCTAGAGATGCCCTTTCAGTTTTCCCTCTACAAATCCAGGAGACACATGTTCATGACAACCGTAAGGTCTCCAAACAAGACTATTTATAACCCATCCAATGGGTTAGAAATCTCTCTATTTCAAGGAATTCATATTGTACTGCTGTTAAATGTTGTGTTTCTCAAGGGACTGTTGTTAGGTCTTTTCACCACCATAACTCTATTTCCATACAGCCTCTAACTTCATATTTGTATTTTTTGTAACAGCAGGTATAAGTTTAGCTCCATCGTTGCAGAACAATTTTAGAAATATTTAGAAGTGCCCAACTCTACTGTGACATGAACGTATAATTCAAAAAAAAAATGCCACTGCTTAGGCTACTGGTAGATGACTGAGTTGTATCAATTGTCCTGATTATGGTGACACACCAGGTCACAGAAGGTTCCACACTGTTCTTCTAAAGAGAAGAGTAGACACCTCTTGCCACAGAGAACTGACAGACAAAATATGCTTAGACAGATAATATATTTTATCTATTATTATTATTGTTATTATCAGAATTAAACACAGGCAGAGGAATCCACAGATGACTGCTGTCTCATAAAGCTTTTCTTTTATCTGTCAATGGAAAGGTTTGGAAAACAACAGCCCGTTCTGGCTATAATCTTGCATTGAACAGGCATCTGAAGTTGAACTGCAAAATATTCTAATGTTAATTTTACAGTGATTTTTAGTTGTTGTTTTGTTTTTTTTCCCCTAAATGGGTATATGGGTATTGTTGACTTTTCATCTGTCTTGTAGCTTTTGCATATATCAGATGTCGCATGTTGAGCATCTACAAACAAGACTTGATTCAATGCACAGAGCTGCATCACTGGAGGTTATCAGCCAGATAAAATGTTTGACGGCCATAGAGCTGTACAAATATTTTCTTAATCAGAACCTGCAAAGTTGCAATCTTAGCTCCCAGGCATTTCAGAAGCTTGCACCCTTCATAGGCAACATGGGATATTTTTATAAAAGTTCCAACTTTTATTTTCTCTTCCTGACTAGCTTTTCCATTTAACCCAAGTATCATTAGTGTACTTATTCTTTGCCTGCCTGAAGGAAATAGTGCCTTAGGAACACTCATCAAACCATAGGTTTCCAATCTATCGAAGGGCAACATATTTATATCATGAAGAGGATTTAATTAAAAAAATTTTTATAAAAAATATTTCAAATTTTGATAAAAAAACAGCAAATTTTTGGAAATTAATTTTTAAAATACAACATATTAATTCTAATAATCATAGTATTTATGAGCAACTTAATACACCTATTTTTAAAAGAAGTATTGGATAAAAACAGGCTAGAAATACTTGAAAAATTATCTT
>JANHGB010010778.1:0-84410 GCA_026283785.1 Coracopsis vasa
GCCGAAAGTCAAAAACACAGCACTGCACCAGCTACTAAGAAAGAGAAAAATGACTGCTACTGCTGAAACCAGGACACCCATATTTTAAGATAACAAAGAATTCTTTCCATCCTAAACAGTCCAAATCAGGACAAACTTTTCCAAACTGAAGCAAAAAAATATACCATTAAAAGTATGTTTATGAACTTCTGAATAAGTAAGTAAATAAATTGAAGGCTTTTATTGTCACACTTCTCTAAGGTAAGATGCATTTTATACATGAAAAGGCCAAACTAGAATATGTTTGGAGCAGACATAATGGGAGAAAGGCATGCATACCCATATAGTTAGCTTACTACCTGCTCCTGGAACATCCACACAAGTGTTGTCTCTGCTAAAGGCATACTTAGTTGCAGTTTTCTCCTGTGAAAATATCAAAGCTGCCTCCTTCCTGCTTTTCCAGTAGATTTTTTCTGTTTAACAACTTCTTGTCAAAAGAAAGGGGTATGGGAGGGAGAGGGAATACCTTGAAATCACAGGTCCTGAAGATCATAGAATTAACAGCAAGCATGATAATTGATCACAAGCTATGAGAGAAATGACTGGTCACAATCTTTGGCTAGGCTCTCCCCTACTGCAACTCAACTTAAGGTCTTTTATAACCCCATTAAGCACCTGTCAAACATACTAGCAGGGTCTTAGTCCACTACTTTCAGAGCGTAACACATTTTGAGTGCTAGGGGCTATTATTACTCAGTTTTATTTTTGTGTGTACAGACACAGGTACACCTTTTAACACTCTCCTGTCTGGCACTCACTCTCACAGATGTTATTTGGGACCATTTAGGAATTCTCTAGCGCACCTTACACATAAAGTCTCTGACTGGCTGACAAGACATTTGGATGAGAAAGAAGTTGCTATTGAAAAAGAAGGAGAATTATGATGATGAAAAAATTCCTTCTATCATTTTTATTTCTCTCCCCAAATATATTTCCAGAACTGTTCCTACTGCTCTGACTCTCAAACACCAATACGCTGCTGTAGAAAGAATACAATGGCAATCACAAAAAAAAAGTACCACCATGGCAGAAATGCCTCTCCATGGAAAAAAAAAAACCAGGCAGACATAGTTTTGTTCACAAGACAAATTTCCATATTAAAGGCTGTATTTATCAATATTTGATAAACCCAATACTTGAATTAAACATCTGTGCCTGCACATTTACTGAACAAAAACAGGTGGGTGCAGGTAGTTGCACATCTGTATTCATTAATAGAAAGGGAGACATTCACAGACAGCCACAGCAACAAATAGAGGAATGAAAAGCATTTGGTTGGACTGTAAGCATTTTATATCTGTTCATAAAAAAAAATACAGAGCCTTCCCAGACCTACGTACATCCTTAACTTTAAGGACTTAAGTACATAAGTTAGAAGAATGAGAGATGCAATCAGTGGAGAGAAATGCTTGCAAAGGTGCTACAGCCCACTTGAGACATGATTAGGCAGACCTCTCCTCCTTGGCCACACAGAGAAGCTAATGTTCCTCAACTGGGTGGGATAAATTTCAGCCAAGAAACAGATTTGTGTTTATAGTGAACTAAAATGCCTTCTAAGGAGTGGGCTTTCATTACCACAAATGCAATTAAGTTTTCAAGGATGTTCTTAGAATTAAGGACTGAAGCAGAAATTTCTACTTGTCCTTAAAAGCTTAAGTGGACTTTCTGACTGAAGCTGTGGCTGTACTACTTAGACGAGCATCACGCACAATGGAAAAAGGTGCACAACCCAAATTGTTTAACATGCAATCTCTACTGACAGAACCAAGATAAAAAGTCTTCTACAGGAATTAATCAGTTTACAGGATGAAGACAAGCATCTGGGACAACCTACTTTTAGATAGCAGACAAATAACATTCAGGCATGCAAAGCAGCCATCAGTCTCACAGCTATCATCAACAGGAACACGGAACTGCTCACACCCAGATTCTCAGTGGCAACTAAAGACTCACATTAGCAAACCTCACAGTTTCCCAGAAACTCAGTTTTGAAAACAAAACTACCCATGCATTCCTCCTAATTGCTAAGCATGGTGGGTATGTGACTTTTCAAATCAAAGATGTTTTCTTGCTTAAGTAAGAGCTGAGTGCTTCACAAAAATTAATGGTTTCATGGGTGCTTATCACTCATAAATCTTACAGTACTCTCTTAAGTCTGTGGGCTGAGGAAGCCAAGTGGAGATCACTCTGCATTAAAGGCAAAAATGAACAAATTAATTATTTGGAGAGAGGACTGGCATATTAGTTCTGATGGACCTTTCTCAGGGGAAAGACAGGGGAACTAGGGAGAAGCAGCTACTCTGTTCTGCCAACATAATGCAAATCAAAAATCTGGCATAAAACTGAAGGCATTTTGAGGAAAAGTCTTTACATTTGCATTCTCCTTACAGTACTTGTGCATGCTTCCAAATTAAATGGGATAATGGGACCTCAGTGTGAGACACATACAGATAACCGTACCAGTGAGAAATAGGCCACTTGCCATTGTACTGAAAAACATGTCTTTTGGATAAAAAAACTGAGATGACAAAGCCCAAGCCATGCATAGTTTACTCTGAGTGAGAAGAAAACTCTGTGCCTTTCAGTCTAGGTCACTATCACTGATAGCTCTGCTTCCTAGAAGGAGACCCATAAACAGCAACATAACTGCATACACTGCCGTGTGCAACAGAACCTAAAATTAAACACTGCCATAATTGAGGAGTTTAGATCATAACAGCCTCCTGCCAGTCTACAATATTATGCTTAAATCTGCCAGTAGAACAGGGAACAACATAAATATTGCAGCAGTGATTTGGAGCTTACAGTGTGTTACAACTTTGCTTCACAAGGAATACTTCATGCACTCTCCAGTGGGAGCTAATAGTAATTCAGCAACCCACTGAAGTGCTTTATGCTGAATAAAGGCAAATACCTTAATGCCAGAAGGAAGAAGTCACTCGTTATATTCAGGTTACGGAATAAAAGCATGCAGCTTCCTATTTCTGATTTGCTAGGAACGATGCACTGAAAACGCTCCAGCGCTGGGCAGCAGGGACTGAGCAGGCAGTGCTGCCATGGGAATCACTGTGCCTTGCATCCAAGAACACTATCTCTGAAGAAAAGCCTTAGCTACTTATCTTGGTTGCTAATCAGCACTTCTGGGAACACAACAATGCGACAGGAAAGGCTTCCGTTTTCTTCCAAAGTCCTCAATTCAAAATGACAAAAAAGCACCTTAAAAGATTTTTAAAACTTCCTCTTTCCAATTATTTTTCTGTCTCAGAAATAAAACCCAAAGACAGAAGCCCTGCTGATACCCCACACTGTGTTGAGAGCACACATCTAATTTTGGAGACAGGGGCTCTTCTCATATGCAGCGTAAGTTATGCACACAGTAATGACATGCATCAGCTTCCCAAAACAACCTAAGCAGGATTCACACTGCAGTGCCAAGGGATAGGTTGGCTCCTCCTGCCTCCAGAAGCTCTGCTGGTCCCTTGGGTCTCAAGAGGCTGCTCTGCCCATCAAGGACATGCATGCGCCCCTTCCCTCTACTCACTCTGCAGGAACCTGCAGAAAGCTTCACTCAGCTTGTGATTACACTGAAGTTTTAAATAGGCCATCCTGACATCTCCTCTCATGCACACACACACCTTGTCTCCCAAGGAGGAAACGAAGAGCCAGATGAGAGGTGGGGTGGCACTTCTCAAACAAGCTCACAGGAGCTGCATACGAGGCTCTCCAGTAAATTGTCAAACCACCAGCTACAGTGGAAGTATTATACATGAAGTTCTTTGAAATGGTATGTTTCCACGTGGTGACCACCCATGAAGTCTCTCATGGTCACACATGGCCACCAAGGCAGTTCTTGAGGATGCCTTGTTTACCACCACAACTTTATGGGCATTTTACTGCCAGGAAAACGGGATGAGAAGTACCAGGGGGAACAGAGTGTTTACATAAGGGAAAAATCATCTCTGAGCCTGCCACAAGCACAAGTCCTTCATGCCAGTGGTCTTGGTCCTCCTATGGTTTTTGTTCATTTCCTCATGGCTCTATTGGAACCCAACACGCACCTGTTCAGCAAGAGAGCATTTGCTTCGTAAGAGGAACCTGATGAAAACCCCAGAAAATACAGCTTCATTGCTGAGCAGCTTCTCTGAATCTTTTCCCAAGGGATGAGATTTGGTCTTGATTTAGCCTAAGTCACGACTGTGTTTTTACACAATGGTAAAGCCTGAAAGGTACCATAAAGGTACTGCTCTGTGGTAGGAATCATGGCAGCTTCACCAATCATCTGCATTTTTTGCTCTTTACTAGTAGCCAGCAAAGCCTGGGAAAGAGTAAATGTTTCAGTCTCTTTTCCTGTACCCAAGAACTGCAATGAAAATTGCCCGAGCTCACTTTCCAACCACTTTTCCAGCAGGAGTGCCCCTGGGCACCAATCCTGCTGAGCCAGGTGGAGTCATCTCAGGCTGCAGCCTGCATGACCACAGCACTCAGAGGCAGACAGAAAGAGCAGGCACCTGGTAAATCTTCATCACAGAGAACAAAAGGAAAGTAGGTGGAGCAACATCTTGTACTTACTGTACACAGAAAGCAAAAATCTGACCTACTGCCAGGCTTCAGATCAGAGAAGAGTTGCAGCTTCTGATTTGGCTCAAAAGAGAAACTCTCATGTATTTTGATTACTCAACTCTCTCCAGCATATCATGGTAGATGGTATCACATATATTTCCTTTCCAGAGTGCTTTCAGTTGCTTATAAATTTGCCAATGCTGCTTAGACCAAAGTCAAGGCTGTGGTTCCTACACATAAGGGTGTTGCTGTACTGACACTTTGTCTCCTCCACAGACCAGGGTAGCCACATCTTGTCAAGAAGGGCCCAGAGACAGCAAGCAAGCATTGCTCGGACAAGGCACTGCCCTTGTCATTAATTGACCTGAAGGGCAACCAATTGTCTCACAACAGGGAAAGTGGAGTTCCCCTGAAGGTCCTTCAGTGGTTCTTTATAGATCTGACAACAGAAGTCTGGCTGTTTTGACTGAAGGATCAAGAAAACAAGGGGCTTGCCAAGTTTTAATTTCCTTCTCCAGCTTTTCCTGTTCTAACTAAAGAGAAGCCTGTCTCCACTTCTTCAGAGGCTCCAGCCACTGCAAAAACTCTTTTTCTCTTTCTCTCACCATTCACAACTGTCTTGTGCTACACAGTCTGTGAGTATATAAGTAGTTAAAGAGACAAAAAAAATATTTCCAAATTTAAAATGGGAAATTTTAAATGAGCCTTTACTAAGTCAGGTCTTCAAAAAACTAGTCAGGTTTCCTTCTTGGAAGTAAATGATTCCAGAGCAGTCAAAGTGCTTATTTGGTTTTAAGCCAAGCACACAGATAAGCCTGGTGCAATATCCTGTGAAAACATGAGATTTCACCTGTGAACACATTGATTTCAAATTTTTCCTTCCCCCTCGCCTGCACTGGATGCAGTCAGACACTTCTTGCTTGAGGCCTGTATCTCACACAGAGATACAGAGCCATGCTCTCACAAATAGTTTTGCATGTAAGGAACAAAGAAACAACCATCCCATGAAAGCCCCATTCCCCCAAAATATCTACGTACTTGAGTGGTACAACAAATCAGCATCATTAAATTAAAAGTTACTTAATTTGATTCCAGTTATGGAAGTTGTCCACATGAAATACTTTGCTGGTTTTCTGAACGCCAGCAGCTGCACATATACCAGTTTGGTGCCGTGCTATGGCACAATTCACTACTAACCTGCTGAGGGCTTCTGGTTCAGGTTTTTAGAAGCTCTCAAAACCCAAACTGTGCATCTCCACTGAAACAAACAAACAAACAAACAAACAATCCTCCTAGGTTAGAATTCTCCCTCTTTGGTGGGAGGGAAGGGTATGAAAGGCAAACAATGGCAAAGGCCTACATATTAAAGGACTGATCCCACCATGCTCCTGCAAGCACAATTCCCACACTGAGATCAGCATGCACAGAGTCTAAGGTCAATGTTTTGTTCCATTTTTTGCTATAAAAATTGGTTGGAGCGAGGCTCCCTCATCTGCACTTTTGACAAATGTGATTTGCCATTAAACTATACAAAGGCCCACGTTCTTCTCTCTGCTTCAACAACTTTTTAAGTCATTGTACCCTGGAAATAAGAACTGGGCACAGTGTGTGTTGTAATCAATATCAAAGGAAAATTTTGTTCCACTTTACACAGAACTTAGCCTATGTCATTTTAATAAGAAATGTTCGGCATCGACAGGTAGATATAGATAGATAGCTGTAGCTATAGCTCTCTAATCTCTGTTTATGGACACAAGAAGCCCTAGATCCAGCTCCCTACTCCATCTCAGCTGGGCAAACAGTTGGCAGGAGAGCATTTTATAGTTCAAACAACACACACAATCCATAAATGCAATTCCTACTTGAGAAAAACCCATACTGTGCGCTGACTGACACGTCTCCTGAGGTCATTTTAAAAGCTACTTGTGTCCTATGGGTTTATTTTGTTGTAGAGCTGTTCTTTAATCTCCCAGTATCTATACATCAGGACTGTGTACCATCTGTCAGCTAGCTGATGGACTGAGGCAGGCTGATGGAGAGCAGAAAGCGATGAGATTTCACTGCCTCTTGTCAGTCACTGGGAGGGGATACATGACTTTTCCCTAGTGGAACAGGTAATGAAAGGTTGCCCACCACCACATACATGAAGGAGACAGCATGATGATGAGCTTTTCTGAATCTCAAACAATTTCAGCACACATTCAACACTTTGGACCTTGGTGCAAGAATATATCCAAACCACAAGAAATGTCATAGTCATCAACAAGACTCGGTCAGGGATGAAGGAAGAAGCCACAGCTGAAGAAACAAGAATTTTTGAGTAATGGCTTAGTCTCTTCTGAAGCTATATGAGACCACATTTCCCTTTTTATAGTTGTTATTCAGTGTTAACAAATAAGAGAGGGACTTAAAAATAGTTCATTGCCACTTAAACACACAGAATAGTCTTCTGTTCCAAACTCCTGAGTTTTCAGACTGCAGATGTTCTCCCTTGCTACAATGAATTCTAAAGAGCCTGATGGTGCCAGGACCCTTAGAGCTTGCTTGGCTTATCACTACTTCTATAGATTGCATTTATGAAAACAAAGCAGGGTAGTCTAAATGAACTGCTCTTCTAGGAGCAAACACAAGCACTGACACTTCTCGCCATGAAAGGAAGCATTTTCTGTATCTTTTTTGCGCGTGACATGGCTTAGCCTCTCAGACCTAAGCAACCCGAAGTTTCCTATGCTGGGGCAGTCTACATTCCCAGAGCCCACCAGCAAACATGTAGCATTTTGTGGTTATAAAGAAAGCTTGCATAAAGCATATTTGGAAATGAAGTACCCTGGCAGGAGCTCTGGGAAACATTTAATCCCAGAGTCTCAGAGCTACAGGAACAGAAAGAAGGGAACAGATGTAGAATTAAGTTGAACGCAGAGTTCTCAGTTCCACAGTCACTGAAGTGAATAGGAGGAACGTAAAAAGGTAAGGGATTTATTTCAACCACAGCCTCATTCCCTCTATGTTGCTGCTAAGGCAGACAAAAATTTTGCAGTTTTGCTTTTCAATGGCTTCTGTTTCCATGGGCACAGAGGTAATACTGGTCTGCACAAAGGCAACTCCTCTGGCTGTCCACAGAAGGCAACAGGTATTTCTATTAATCAGTATTATTACACTAGTATTCACTAGTGTCTCCATGTACAGCTACAGACCTTCCCCCAAAAAACATTTTGAAAAGTCAGCATGCTAGTTCTGTCAGTAGCAATAAATTCATAGAGACACATGCCCAGAAAAGGCTAATTTTTGCTTTATTTTTGCATGGTTGTGAGTGCTTGCTTTCTAAATGCACCCACATAGACCACAACATATGGCATACAGCTTTCGCAAGTATCACACCGGGGGGGAACATTGAGGGAGTTCACTGGTGGTGCAGCTGTTGTAACATCTCCAGAAACCAAGATCAGTGGCCTTGTTCTTCTTCTCACTGCGTAAGATGGTACAATGGCATTTACTGCTTTTGTAGAAGAAACATCTGTGCCGCTTTTGTGTGCAAAGTGCATATGAACACCATATTATCATATGGGTGCAAATGCAATTAATCCTAGCATTTCCATTAGCTTGTGCAACACGAGTGACACCAGGCTGCTTCTGCACTGTTACACTCACAGGTCAAGCCAAACCTGACCTATCAGATCTTAAGTATATTTGTACTTTATTTTGACCCGTCCACTACCACTGATGAAAGTATCCTAGTTTCACAGCTAATTCAATTTTAAATTTATCCTCATTCCCATTCCCATGTAGGCCAATTCACTTCAGTACACTTAGCTTGACATGACTTTTTTCATGACTAGAGATCTCCAAACATTTAGATGCCCATAAGAAAACATGCCTTCTTGTAGATGATGCCCACTTTAGACAGTGACAACTTCTACGAACTACTTTAACCATTTGAGGTCTCTTCTTAAAAACCCTTCATGCTCCAGCAGCATGAAATTGCGTTAAAAAAAAACCCCTTTAAGCTAAAATTTAAGCCTGTATGTGTAGAAAAAAAAATTAGTGAAAAACTTAGCATCAAACAATCATAAGAACGGTTAGGGTAGGAAAAGACCTTAAGACCATCTAGTTCCAACACCCAGCCATGGGCAGGGACACCCACTAGACCATGTTGCCTAAGGCTCTGCCCAGCCTGGCCTGGAACACTGCCAGGGATGAAGCATTCACAGCTTCCTTAGGCAACCTTTTCAGTGTCTCACCACCCTCATAGTAAAGAATTTTTTCTTTGCATCTAACCTAAAGCTCCCTTATAATGTATATCTATATTAAAATCAAAGAGCTTTGTGTGGTTTGATGGGAGAGGGATGGCCCTGAGATTTTGGATTGCTGTAGCTGGCTTTCCTCAGAAGGGCAACCTGTGTTTCTTCTGCGTGGGCTTAGTCAAGCACAGCTGCAACTTCATTGCTACGTTCTCTAGGCTAACAAGCTGAGGGAAACAGGAACTCCTGCTGCCAACTGCAGGGCAGGTGTGATTTAAGACTGTATTTAGGCACCAAACCCAGAACATTCAAAACCAGACAGTTTTCTACCATCATCAGTAGAAAGGGTTTTGGTGTCATGGTCTGTAATGTACATACAGACAGTAAACTCTTCTGTTTGGGATTCTCTAATCTCTGCATTGTCCAAATTAACCTTTAACAACAGTCAGATAATTACTCTAAAGCAGGCTTATTCTCAGAGACATTCTTAGAATTTCTCATTGACTTCATCGTTTATAAATTATGTTGAATTTACACTCTAAGGTGGGAAAACTAAATACCGAGTACCATTTCTCTATACATATGAACAACACACTTGCATACTTGCTGTAAGTGGTTGTACAATAGATGGTGGGAGCTCTCTGCATTTTATGTCATCTTAATGAACTCAGCATAATTGTCTTTGCAAAACACTGGCAAAGAGCACAGCAGTACTTAAATACAGCTTCACTAAAGCAAGGGCTGCTCTGGTAGTGTGCCAGCTTCCTATCTCCTCCAGGTCCTTCATGAATCTGCCTCTCCCTTTTTCGAAACACTTTTTTTTCCTCCAAAATACAAAGCCAGGATCTCAGCTGATGTAAAATGGTGCAGACTCGTGTGATATTTACGAAGTCATCAGTCTCAAAGGGACATAAGTGTATCACAGCCTCCTCCATGCTCCACACTCAGTTGTTGCAGCTGTCCAGCTCCCTCCAACACCTACCAGCCCCGTATACCATGCAACGAGATTCTCTGGATTTAATATCAGTGCGCTGGGTTAGGAATGGAAATTCTGCAGTTCTCATGGCAAGTTTCCAAAGCAAAACACTTTCTTTAATTAAATATGAAAAATTTATTAGCACAGCACTTGATTAATCTCTATGTTTATTTGATTCTACAGTTCAAGTTTTTAGTACTTTGCAATACAACAAGTTACCAACACACAGCTGTATTGAACAGACCAATAAAGTAAGTGCAAGCAATATCTTGGGGTAACCACTGATCTGTGAACGCTCAGTGAGTACTGTATTACAAAGTGAATGTGACAGGAAAGTTACAAAGAAATCATGCCTTTGTTGAAAATTAAATTCATATCTGAAAATATCTTTCCAAAACCATCCATGGCAAGGTATACTTGTCATCCCTAATTTGGCAGCTATGGGCTTGGCTGATTGTGATTTAGAATTCAAATGTTCTCTTTGTTAAGGGATGAAGGAAGGCCAACTCTTTTAAACCTGGAAACTGAAGTTAGATACTTAAATTTGAGTCTTATGAAAGTAAAAGAGCCCTGGAATATGCTGCTCCTTTCATCTTTAATGGATTTCAAAGTGATTTCAATAGACTATCTTACTGAGAAAGCAAGGCACAACAGGTCTCATATGATCCAGTGAAATCAGTGACCATTTTTGAGCAAACTGATAACTACTGGGCTGGGAGTGGTGGCATCTTCATGCTTTGACTTTTAATCCAGCTCTGACACTGCTTGCACCAACTTCTGATGAAGCTGAGATAACCTGATACACTATTACATGATCAGAATTCTTGTTTGTCTTTAGACTTCTCTCTAGATCAGCTACGACCTTTGCATGCTATATAAATAAATTACAACCAGTATTTTACCTTCTTTCAGACATGGCCATTATAAAAATGTCATTGACATTTTAGTCAAGATACTCCATTTAGTTTGAAATATGATAGGAGCCTAATGAGGTTTTAACCAAAGAAAGGCAAATGCTAAGAAGCCTGAATCCAAATATATCTAGTAAAATTAAAGGAAAAAGTCTATAAAGTCTATATAGAGAGCAAGCTGATAGTAACTAAAGCTGAACACACCCTTCTTATCTGGAGCTCTAATGAGAGAAGCAATAGCAGGACAACTGTAGCAGTAGAGATTCTGCTCTGTCTGCAGTACATTTACAGCAAGACTGAGTACTACGGGAAGGGCACACTGACCACAGCTGCTAAATCCTTAGCTGCAGAAACAGGATCACACATGGCAGGGTAAGACAACATGTTCTGTTGTACACTCTCCCTCTGGCACCAGGTGATACAAACCAGGAGATGAGCTGGCTATCCCACATGACAGAGCACCAGCTTGCCAAGGACAGAGCCCTTGACCCACTGGGGAAGAACTAGCTGTGGAATAGAACAGTCTCCTGCCTTCTCACCTGCCTTAGCACAAGGCAGGGTGCAGCAACCTCCTTGTCCTTCTGTTGTACTCTTTCATTTTTTATGGCTTACTACAGTATGAATTGCATAGTTCACCTAACAACCAGCCACTTCTTTTGTTTCTGCTTGTGCAAGCTGAATATAGAGGTCCTTCATACCATTAAGTATCCATCAGTAAAATAAGTGTTGTTAGTGAAGGATTAACATATTAAAAATATGTATATGTTCTAAAGTTAATTAATTTCTAAGTTCAAGTCACTCATAGCACCATTGGTTAGAACAACCTAAAAGCCATGCTTGAGCAGTATAAATCAAATTAAATTAAATTAAAAACCAGTTCTGAAGCTGTGTTTTTTAAATGGTGCCCCCATAAACCTGGACAAAATTATAAAAACTAGGAATTACAACAAAACTCTGACTTGATATTCTTCTTAATTTGAATTTAACTGGATTACACATGAATTACTAATTGCTGTTTCTAGTGACCCATGATGATAATATGAGCTCTGTATTACAATGGCCTGACAGTTAATTAGTTTGTATGAGCGGATTATGCAAAGTTTTATCATTAAGTGATTTAAAATCATATTGCCCTTGGTAATGAAACACAGGAATGGTGTCTACGCATCGGTACAAACATAAATTTTCAAAAAGAATCCATTAAAAGAAAAATCAATTGATTAAATGTAAAATGAAAACAAGGTCTGCAGGGTATTAGGTACTAAATTCTATTCATCCAAGCTTCAAAGTTTGTAATCATCAACTTAAACTATATGAAACAACTATTAGTTACACTTCAGCTACCAAATAACTCAGCTTGTATATTACTTGCAATTAAAAAAATTCCAGGAAATGGGGAAGCATTTGCCTGAGTGGTCCTCATATGGAGCAACAGCAGCAATTTTGGCCACCTTAAAACACTCCAAAATGTGTTGTGGGATAAGAGGAAATAAGGTTATGAACATCACACTGCAGGAGGAAACAAGGAAATCACTCTATGATGAAGTATCTTCCCAACAAGCTGAGAATGTTTCTGAAGAGCTAATACCAGCATTGAACAACATAAAGCAACCAGAAAGAGGCACAGATGCCACTGAAGACCATGTACCACTTAATTTACTGCTGTCCGTCACTGCGGTATCTGATACAAGTCAATAACAAAAAAATGTTGGCCCTTTTCTTCATTCACCTTTTCAGGGCATGTTCTGAAATTTTGTTTTGAGATTTTAATATTTATTTTTCTTGAACTTCTTAACAATTTATTAGCAAAGAAGGGAGTATTAATTTGGAGAAATCTTACTCTTATATTGAAAGAATTTTCCTCTTATTAAAAAGGAATTACATAGATTACAGAGTTTCTACATGTTTCATCTTTACCTAATAATCTTTAAAATGTATTTCCTTGCTGAACCATTTAATCGAGACTGTATAGGGCTATTTGTTGAAATTTTGGGCATCTCTACAGAGAAATGAGTCCAGGCTCCAGAGGAAATGCTTGCTTGTCTAGAACAGTATGGAGTAAGAGGGAGGCCAAATGTCAGTTTTGCAGCCAACTATTAGGGACATATTGTGATGCTGCCAAATAACCAAGACAGCTGTTGAGCAATAACCCAAGGCCTGCCATTGGAAAACAGATGCTGGCTGGTCTTTGGTATGGAGAAGTGTGCGATCAGATGGTCAGGCCATGCTGAGGATCGGCAATCTTCATTTTTATTGCTTCTGTGCCAGGAAGGGTCATTTGATCTGCGCGTCCTTCCTGGCAAAGCTCACACAGCAGCCCTCTCACACGGGCCAATCTGATGTGGCCTGAACTGTTTGGCTTAGTAAGTCCCTCAGGGAATATTTCCACTTCACTTTTCTATTTCTCAGGTGTGTGTATATCTTCTTAGTTTCAGATTTCCATCAGTGTTCATAAAGAACATACACTTCCAAAAATTACCTTTCCTAATGACCTTACTGACCTTATATCTGTCAGGATCCATCAAGACACTTAAAAGACAGGAGCAGCCAGGCTGATTTGAAAATGACCTGAATACTTGGTAGTGTCTACTAGCTTCTCCAAACCACAGGAGCCAATCGTCTGTAAATCCAGCACATTGCTGGCAGCTAGGAAGCTTTTCCCAGGACAAAGTGTGTCACACCCTGCACTTGTCACCTGTAAGTTATGTATCAGCTGCTCCCAGATCCCTGTGCTGCAGGTCATCCTTACCACCAGTGCTGGCTCGGTACAGAGCTGGGCTCCTGCCCAAGCAGACTGTTCATTTCATCAATGCTTCATATAAGTGCAGTTCTGCAGTCTGGGCTGCAGAAGCACAGCTGATGCCCTACAGGATGGTAAATCCTCCCCCAGAGCAGCTCCAGTATACCTTAGCAGCATTCGAGAGGCCACCCTGCCTCCAGAAGGGCTTACTATGTCTGCCTTGGAGGTAGCCCTGCCAAGCCTGAGCTGCCCTCTTAAAAGATAAATACTTATTTCCTCACTTTTTAGCTTTGCAGTCACCCAGCCCTTTGCTGCCTCTGACCTTACGGGAATTTTTAGTTAGTCGCCTCTACAGCCTCCTGGAGAAGAGGAAACAAATAATCAAGAGCCTATGTGTCACACAGCATCACAGCCATACAGTTTGCCATGCCATCTGCCCAGGTGCCAGAGGACTTTAACTTCTCCCAGGGAAAACACCAGAAACAAAACCTACAAGAACTTGTGCACTCACTCGACATTACTCTTCCAAGTAACAGGGTACTTCATTCATTTGCTCTTACTCTTACAAAGATGCCTTTACTTCATTGAGTACAGACCTCTGAAGGCTGATAATTTCCAAAACCACCTTCTGAAAACACAGTATCAAAGTCATGCATTTCTCATTAGATATTATGCCCTTAAAACATATTGCTGACTTTGAAAACTCCATGCAAAGTGTATATCTGCAAATTGTTTGTAATATTCGAAACCTACCCTATAGCCTGAGTCTGAAAATTGCACACAGCTAAAGTCTACCTCTATTAGTCATTGCCTCCAATAAGACTACTCATGCAAAAAGTCCAAGGCAGTTTTAAGGCTTTTGGTAATACGTGTGTACATATACCTTTTTACTTTTAAAAATGAAGAGAGATTTCAGAATAAGCGTGAAGATCATGAAGTGAGTAAAGATTTTTTTAAAGCACCACCAAAGTGCAATCATGCTGGAAGAAGCTGACAAATTTCAGCAGCTCTTTTTCATTAAAGTACATTACTTGAAACAACACCCCCCAAGGCAAGCTCTGTGAGAAGTTTGCCATGATGGGAATATACTCATGTGAAAGAAATATAGCACAATCTAGCACATTCATAGAAATGTCACTTTTAAATATAAAGTCTATTATTCATTATTAAAAGAAATGGATACATATGTGAGAAAAACACCCATCTTGTGGCTACATGCCTGGCAGCAGCTTATATTCTTTGCAGAGTATTTTACATACACAATAAATGTGAAAGAGACATGTATATATCTAGCTTTTAGGATGTTTCTTCAGGTTTATCGTCGTTGGGAAATAGCTGATTCAAGAAGAAAAGAAAGCTACATTTATCGTGCAAGTTAAAGTGCCAGGAAATTCGAAGACATGGGAACGCTGGACAAGTTGAGACACTCATGGCAACGGCCGTGTTACACTGTAAGACACATGGTACGCCTCCTCGCCCCTCTGGTCCCCAGTAACAGAGAGGCATTGTTAAGAGCTTGACAAAACACATTTCATAAAATAAAGTGGTGTAAGTCTGATTTCATCACAATTGTAGCAGTTCACTATGCAAGGTACTGCCTCAGCATTCTGTGGGGTATTATTTTGGTCTCTTGTTCGAAAGTAGGCAGAAAGATAGATGGATATTAATAGCACTGATGCACCAGCAAGTTATCAGAGTGCATCTATGTTAATTGCTGTTGTATTTCTTAGCCCACAGCAGGACAGTGCAAACACTGAAAAGCAGTTGCTTGCGCCAGAATATCCATTTTTAACCAATACATCAAGTTAAGACTCAGATTTTTCTTCCATGGGACATTCCCACTGTTGAAATCTACAAATAATCAGTGCTCTGAAGTTTTCGACAGTAAAGGCATTTTAAAGAATGTCATTAACTTTTTCAAAGCCCTTTTTCCCTAAAATTGCACAAGATTCAAACCCTGATGGGCTATGCAGTGAGACAGTGGTGGTAGTTTTTCTGGTTCCAGAAGTTTCTCAAAGCAAGGGCTGCAAGCATCTTCTGTAATGGAAAGCTTTAAAGAGCTTAAAAGTAGGCACTGCTAGAAACTGCTCCTATAAGACATAGATGATAAATCAGTTAATCTGGGAAAAATACAAACCCAACAAAGATAGGAAAAGCTTCTGACCAAGAGCCACTGATCTCTCAAACTCACTGCTCCTGATTTGAACTGGAGAGAAGACTTTGTTACAGTGCTGTTTTCTTGTGATGCTGAAGAGATGCGAAGTGCAGAGAGGCAGAGGCTGAATTTTAGTAGGAATTACATCTAAACTCTGCTCATCATTAAAAACAGAATGTAATCACTTAGTACAACTTAGGACACCTGAGGAAGATGGTGAAAAAACTCTAAAGTCAAAGTGTTGAAGTGACAGCTATATTGCCATGAGAACAAAGCTGCAGGAACAAATCTCTGCCATAGCTAGATCCTGACACATTAGGGACCTTGAAAAACACCAAGAGATTTAAAAGCTTCAGTCATTCAGTCACTCCCGTACATTTATAAAGTGCAAGACCAAGGCAGAATAAGTATCACAGTTGCACAAGCCTAAGCATAAACCTGCTTGCTGTTAACTATGGACTGTTTCTCATCCTGAACATAAGTTCTCTTGCTTAACTGACAAGGAAAAGCCTATTATCTCAAAGCACTTAAAATCAAAGTCATTCCCTTTGGCCTGAATGAAAAAGATTCAACCAGTACAAATTCTGTATCTAGCTGACAAGTACCTTGACATTTGGGACTGGAAATCAAGTACATTTTAAGCACAGATCCTGTGCCAACAAGCATCACCACAGCAAAATGCAAGCAGATGGGCAGACAAATTCATGTATGTATCATGAGGGAAACCTTGATAAAATGTGTTTCACTTTTCCAGATACTTTGAGCAGACTTACAGATTAATCGATGTAACTCCAAATCCCAGAAAGATATCAAACAAAATTAATTGCAAGAAGTACTTAAGCAGACAAGGAAAGTTATAAACAAACATGACTCACACAACATACTCAAAAAGCAAATTTTATCCACAGGATGGGAACTATGGAGAAAAAAAAAGTAGTGGCTTTACTCGGTTTTGCCTTTAGTAAGTGTTTTAATACTCATATGCAAATTTATCATAAAGACTATCAACCAAGGTTTGAAACTTCAGTTTAATTTATGAGTATCTGAAAAAATAAAATAAGCAGTGCTTCACTGCCAAAAAGGAAAGCTGAATTAAGTGCAGGAACCTGCTTTCATTCTGAGATTTTTCAGTATTTTCATTAATAGCTTGATATGGTAAAAGATAAAATACCAGGTCTGAAGAAAATATCAATCTGGGAAAATAAAACAGATTCTTTAGAGGAGAGATTTAGGGTGCAAAGCAATCTTGAGAGAGAGGAAAGTTTGCCTGAGAAAATGAGGATGCACTTCAACAAATATAAAGTAGTAGACTATGAAACTTAAACAGGTGAAGTTTAGATGCATATAAGGAAGAAGTTCTTTACTGTAAGGGTGGTGAGGCACTGGAACGGGTTGCCAAGGGAAGTTGTGAATGTTCCATCCCTGCCAGTGTTCAAGACCAGGTTGGACAGAGCCTTGGGTGACATGGTTTAGTGGGAGGTGTTCCTGCCCATGGCAGGGGGTTTGGAACTAAATGATCTTAAGGTCCTTTCCAACCCTAACTATTCTATGATTCTATGAAATGTGCCAGCCACATATACATATATACATCTAAGCAGCTGACAGAAGATATAAGACAGGAAACAACTGGAGAGGCAGTGGGTCTTCAGAATAGGATTTGAGAATCACAATGGATCACAAACAATGCAAGTAAAGAATATTTTGCTTTTGTGAAAACGTAAATATCAAAGGGGTATGTATAAACAGGAGTGCCACTTATAAGACAGCTGAAGTAAACCTTCTGCTTTGCTAAGAAGTTCTAAGGCTCCCACAGCTGGAGCACTGCAGCTGGATTTGGGCTCAGTATCTAACACAAGAACAACGCAGGCCAACTGGAAGGAGTTCAGATGAAAAGAATTAACACCAGAGGTCTAGAAACCGATCCTCAGAGGAAAGTTGGGGAGAAGTAGAGTTGTTTAGTCTAAAAATAAAGATGTCTGAAGGGAGACACGACAGCAATCTTCAAATATAGAAAAAAGGCTGCTAGAAAGAGAAAGGAAATAAGCCCTTTTCCATGTTTTCTAAGGGTAGGACATGTAGGAATAGGCTGAAATGGCAACAAGGGAGACTGAGGTTAGGCTTTATGAAGCACTTTCTAATGGTAAGGATAGTTAAGCCCTGGAAGAGTTGGCCTGCAGAGATCCTGTGATCATTATTGTTTAAGCTTTTTAAGGACAGCTACATAGACATTTTTCTGAAATATATCAGTTGTATCTGTATTGTCTTGGGGCAGGCGGGTGGACTGAATGACCTCTCCTTTACAGCCTTCTTTCCTTTCAACTTTCACTGTAACTATGAAAAATACGTGTGACTGAAATATTAACATGTTTGAGTTCCTGGCAGACCATCTCACTCTTTGAAAATGCATGAGTGCTCACTACACCAGCGCTCAGTGCCTTCACAGCATCACCTCTGAGCTTTGATACACGGACCAAGGCAGCAGAGGGGAGTGCAGCAGAATTCACAAGCAGACCCCAGTACAGTTTCCAACAGCAATTGGCTTCTATTCTGGGATAAAGAGACAAAGTGACAACCTCCATCTCTCTTCCTCCCCAAGGAGCAGGTTTGCCGTCCACCACCCCCGCCCAGAACCAGAGGCAGGGAGACCATAGCAGGAGTAGAGCTTGTCACTGTGCCACACTGCCCAAGAAACATTTTCATCATCGAATCATAGAACAGTTTGAGTTCAAAGGGACTTTAAAGCTCATCTAGTTCCAACCCCCTCCCATGGGCAAGGACACCTTCCAGTAGACCAGGTTGCTCAAAGCCCTGTCAAACCTGGCCTTAATTCTTCAGTTTAGTACAATAGCTTTGAAAACAAGACTTTGTCAGTAAATAGCACAAGCAGGAAGACTTGGTCCATTTTCCACTACATATTTACCCAGAGGATTATAAAAGCTCCACATACATTTTGGACGAGTATTTTGTTCTCTTGTGGGAGTGCAGTAAAACACCAGCTGCTGTTAATGTACCTTGGTGAATAATCACATTCAGCTAATTTTCAGCTATGAATGATTAAGTACTTCGTACAGTATGTGAACATAAAGAGCCATTTCCTCACACTTAAAATATATTTGATTTGAGAATCCAGTGGAGCAAACCCACCCCATGCCAGTATAAGGACAAGTTGCAAAATTAGGCAATTACGCTTCTGCATCCATGTTTTACTGCGACATACAAATTCTGCAGGAAAGCTGTGACACCCTACACAAACTGACATTCCTGCAATGCGATTCAACAGCAGACTGCAGGTACTGCATGCTTTTACTTTGGACTTGTCAAGCATTTATTACACTTCACAGCTTCCAGAAATACCCCTAGAAAATGTGAGCATAGTTTACAAACAGGAAACAGTCTGAATTTATTGTGTGACTTTAGATCCAATTTTGTAAAAAGCCTTACTTAATACTAGTACTCTACACCTGCAAACTGGTCTCTGGATGTCAGTAATTGCCAATTCATACTATTAGCCCACAGGAAGACAACTCCTATTGCTTTAGCACAGACCTGGGTCTGGGTTTTCAGCCTCAAGTTAAACAAAACCACACACTTACAAAGTTTTATTATGAAAGAGACATTTAACATTCTCCTGAAACTAGTAAAGTCAAATGCCCCAGCAGTCTAGAGGGAGCTCAGCTCTGTACTCCTTCATTTGCTCTAGCCTCCTCTGTGAATACATGTTACTAAACAGAAGTGAGGATTGTGGGCTTGGCCACTAAAAACAAAGTTTAACCAAGCATGGCAATGTATTTCTTGCCCCTACAGAACAGTGAGAAAGGCATTGTATCAGTTTACTACTGACAGGCATTTTGGAGGTCACCCCTCACAGAAGAGCTATTGTAGTTATGAACGGTAGGTGATCATCCTTTCATGAGTGGTTTTAGTTACCCTCCATCCCAAAGAAGCTCCTCTGTATGACACATGGAATACAGCTACAAGTACGGGCTTTCAGGAAATAGCCATTCTGATTCTGTACCACCAAACAGAGGTCTGTACATATGGTAATAACAATTTACTTTTTATAGAATAATAATAGGCTTGGGCAATTCCTGTGCCAGCAGATCAGCGGCTACTGTTTCCACTTGGAGGTTATGAAAGATTCTGCCCTCACCCCTTTCCAATGGCCTGTTGTTCCAGAACAGCTGAGTGTTATTTTTAAGCCATAAAATTGTAGGAGAGTGGCCGGGCAGCTATTATTAACAATCATACAGAATTCTGCATAATATATGCCTCAGTCCACTTCATATTCTACCATTTAGACAGCAGAGAAAGCACAGACTGCAATAATTTACAGTCAAGGGACATTTTGCATATATAAAAGATACATCTATTTGAACAAGATGGGTTCAAATCTGTGGTCTCTGTTCAAAGAAAACTTAAATATAAGTCAATGAGAACAATGTCTGTGAAAATAGGCCCTGCCTGGCTGCCTTCAGAGCATAACAGCAAGTTTATTCTTTCAAAAATTCCTCGGTGTGCAACTCAGGACTGGTTCTTTCAATCTTCACGTTCTCCACTCCCTTATGGTCCAGCTGCAGTTATTACTCCAGCTGTCGTTTTCCTGAATACGAGTTTTTCTGCCTTTCTTTAGTTGATTCTCACCTGCACCCTGTTCACTTCCAACCTGCTTCCTGACAATGGCATCCTCTTCCCCTTGTCCATCTCTTTATGACACAGGATTTGAAAGCAAGTAAGGAGAGTAAATTATGATGGTGGCTAAAGGAATGAACTGGCAAAGAAGAATTCATATCCTTTTGGGAGAAACAACAGCAACTCCTATTGAGTTTTACAGCCATTTTTCCTTCTTCCTGTCATGGTTTAACCCCAGCCAGCAACTAAGCACCACAGAGACAGTCACTTCCCCCCCATCCCCAGATTCTCAGATTTGAGAGAAGAAAAGCAGAATTGAATCTTTTCCTCCCTTCTTTCAGGTCCACCAGGAAATGAGCCAAACAGCTAACTGCCCACCCTGCAATCATCCCCCAGCACGCTGTATGAATGTCTCCGATTGCTACAGTTTGTTAATTGCCACACAGAAGTTATAGCATTAATGCAACTGGGATGCCAAGAATAGTTTAAACGAAGTTAAATGAGTAAAGCATGCCTAGTAGTTTCCATTGTTCAGCCTCATAGACAGGCAGTGAGTTGTATAATTGGGCATTCTGACACTTCCAACTCATTTGTTTCATTACACTGTTGTGCTTGCACTCAAACATCTGCAAAAATTGTGAACAAACAGATCTAGGAATTCTTCTTGGAGAAAAAGCTGCTTTTTACTTGGACTCAGATTGATTGTGCAGTTGGATCTTCTAGGATTAGAGGGTTATTTTGTTTTAGGGATGAGGTTTTTTTTCTCCCAAACAAATCATGTCACACAAGAGCAACAGAGGCCCTTGAAGTCAAAAGCCTGAGTGTCACACAATGGACATCATATTAAAAGCAGACTCCTGTAAGATCCTGAATTTCTCCTAACATCACATCCAATTACTATTATGAAGGTACCCTTCACCCCACAGGGACATACAACAGAATCAGATTCCCGCAGCTGGATTATTGCATTTCCTGGACTTCCACCACTCCCATGGGTGCCAAAAGGTATCTTGCACTTAAAGACAGGCATTCATCCCCTGCCAAATAAAATACTCTTCAATGGATATAATTCACTGTTGGCTTTTTCTAGCTTTTTATTAGTATAGCTCCCCTGACTTCCACAAATTTTCCCAGCACACAACCACTCTGACAGCAATAGTTACAGAATTATCAAGTTAGGCACTACCCATTGTTGTGGCCTAACTTGATGCTGGAACTCAACGAGTCTTTCAATGTCTTCATGCTGGCCTTATAGGATGTGCCAAAACTGGTCAAGTCCACTTACACATCTAGTTCAGTAAACTGGCTCCAGCAGTACCTTCATGCTGGCCTTATAGGATGTGCCAAAACTGGTCAAGTCCACTTACACATCTAGTTCAGTAACCTGGCTCCAGCAGTACCTTCATGCTTCAGGGGGAGACAAACCTTCTGTAGTGTGTATAAGAGGAGAATTTTCCCTCTCTAGCAAGTCATTGGGGATACCCTGATGGATAAGAATTGATTAGCAAGACTTAAAAGGTCAGAGGTATGCACAAACTTCATATATGATATAAAGGGCAGTTTATCCTCTGTATCCCAGGAAGCATATAGTGAAATTTTCATTGTTGCTGAAATGATATGTGACATATTGCAACAGCAGGTTAAACGATAAAGGCTGCATTAGCATGCAAAATTGTACTACACTGATGTTATTCTTTTAAGCAGCCATTATCAGCCTCCCCCCCGTTAGATGACTGTTTTTTTGAAGGCTAGTGAATTTTGCTTTTATTTGCTAACATAAATTCACAGTTTCACCTTCTTGAGAGGTGCCAACCAACTGCCTGACCAACCCCCTTTCAAAGCCCTAGCACCACTGCTGACTAATTTTATTTCTACATAATCTCACTGAACTTTTCTCCTCTTTGGAAATGCTACTTTCCAAAAATAAAAATATCAAGATTTTTCTGCAAAAACACTAATTCTCCACAATTTCATTAAGGAAAAGATGGAGCAGACACTATATTAAATACTGAAACAAAACTGCAGTGCTGCAGTTGACTATCTCAAAGCCCAAGACATTTCTGGTTTGGAATGAAATAGTTCAATTGTCAACATTTCTACAGAAAGGACATTCTGTTTATGAACTGGTTCTTTTCTAACAGTATCAACTTGCAAATCTATGGTGGATTCATGCTTTGGTTTGTTGTTTTTAACTCCAGAAAGTCTCTTGCTATTTGACAGAAACATCATATAAGCAGGCTTGTTTCTAAACCTCAAGGTTGCAAAGAACCATGTAAAATCATGATCCTAAAGGTTTGAACACCAAAAGGTAAGAAGGAGGACCAGAAAACCTGATGCTTTACATTTTCTAGGAGTTTTGATTCAATTCTCATCTCTTGGGAGTTGGAACTGCTTTCTTGAATGTGAACATGAGGAAAATGCTGCGCAAGGAAACAACCCGAGCAGACAGCATGCAATCTCACAAGTTTTGCACTAAATAAGTAGGTGTTGTACAACTGCAGATGCACAGCACAAGATTTTTGTGATAAATGCAAAGAGTAATGAAGGGAGATGGTAGAGCAAATACTTGCTCATCTAGGATTCAAAACAGTTCTTGCTTGTTCTGTCTTATTTCATATATATGCACGTATGCGCATAAGCACACTCTAAATAGCATTTACAGTCCTTTTTTTAATATTACTTTAACATTTCAGAAGTTGGATACTAAGCAGCAGGTGTTGGAAAAATTTCCACAAAGTGATGTCAGTGCTGTCAGTGGGATTATGCCAGCAACATAACACTTACAGAATCAGGCCCTAAGGTCATAACTGTTGATCTCTCACAATAAGTGAGTTGAGTAGAATCCCTGGGAATGCTGTAAAAGGGACAGATCATTACATATTTTTACACTTGTATTTAATAATTTTACTAGTTGTTTCATTCTTGCACCCTTCCTCCCATATTTCACAATTGTTGCAAATATTCCATGAATTAAAATTATTTAGTTTCTCAACTTGCAGCCCTACATGAATCATTATTTCTACAAGACGGGAAGGAACAGCTACACTAATGCAGGATGGTGCAGAACTCTTAGAAACCGCCATACATAATTGACACGTTGCCATCATTTTTTCTATATCTGCATCCTCTTTACGTCCCCCTTCCCCTCCCCAGGCCATGAAAAGTCCATAATTGCAACACAATGAAGCCTCACAGCCTGATAATAGGACTCATTATTTATTTATCTGTAGAAGGATGCACATCATATGACTTCTTATTGCTTTATTCAAGTCTATATTACATAATTTGCTGATATCTCCTGAGGTTTATGTTTAGTTACATGCACTGAATGCTACCCCTAAGTGCCTCACTTCACTCAAAAGTAATTTTAAAGCATTTCAGAAATATCTGGTTAAATCTGCATTTCCCCCACTCCCCTCATCACATTTTCACACATTCTTGAACTTAAAGTTCTCATTGGGTAGAATTTTTCCTAACTGAACCTCACACAGTAGTTGTGAACATAGGAATTATTAGAGCAAGGCTCTTCGATATTTTGAACTCAACATAAGTAAAAATCACTTGAAATTATTTTGACCATGGTATCTTAAGGTACTTAACTCAAAACTGACTAAATTGGAAAAGTGGTGTTAAAATGACTGGAAGCTTGGGGTGCTCTGTTTATAATGTCTTTATAGAGCTCCTTTCCAAAGATCAAGGTATCTTCCCAAACCTGAAACTTATTAAAGCATCTTGCATTTGGCACTCAAATAAGGCCCCTTGGTTAAATTTCTAAACGTCTAAAACAACTAGTGAAGCCTGTAAGTATGATGGAAAAAAAATGAACTGGGGGAAAAAATAAAGACCTGAAGAGAAGAAGCATATGTAGGAAGGGTAGAAGAGCGGAGGGAAGAAGTAGGTGGGGTGGGAAAAATGGATAATAAATCACAGCCCTGCTCAACCAGCAAAGATCAGTAGATTTTAGCTGAAGAAAAGTCAGCCTAAAAGCTGCATATGATTGAAATGACATTCTGAGCACCAGAAAGTTTAATGAAGTTACAAAACTAGGCCAAAATCAGAATGTATTTCTTTCTTAAACACATGATGCAGCTCCCACCTATGACAATAACAGCTTTGCCAGGAAAACCAAGGGCTCAGATGCTGATTTTTCTAATTCTTGGTTCCTGGCATGAAGCATCCATAGTAAGCAAGCTCAGAGCCTTGCATAGCCACCCAGTAGGATACTGAGCCTTTGCACCAAGCACTATTATCTTGTCATATGAATTTCACAACACAGGCACATATGTATGTACATACCATTACAGATATCCACAGCCATATGCACATTATTCAACTAGAAGCAAATTAGCATCAGCTAAATAAAAATACACATTCAGATTAAAACCAAAAACCTCAGAAGGTACTAAGTTCTTTCCTGCCTGTGGCATCAGTTTAAGAATAAATATGATTATAAAAATAATCATGAAATGGCATATGGTACATTTTTGTACACATATTATTCACTCATTTCTTATTGTATTTGACTTGACACTGACAATATATCTTACTCATTAGGGGAGCTTATATTTCAGTCTCAGTTGTATGTTAAAAATCTCCCACTGCTATGTGGCAAGAATACATAAAAAACAAATAGGCAAAAGCACGCTCGCCTGGAAAGACTTAATATTTCTCAAAACGTTCAGAAATGATTCTTCCCATTAAAAATCCAAAGTCAAAAGGGGAAAATACAATTGTTACCCTTGATTTTTCCCTGGTGTTTCATGTATTAACATCAAGAGTTCCTTGATTGGATTCAAATGCAAAGTTGCTCCCATGGCTTCAAAGTCAGACTAAATTGAAAAATGTGCTTCAACAACATTGATACTGAAATAATACCCCAGAATACTGTCTTAATGGCTTTACCGTTATTAAACAAAAACATAACAAAACTTTGGGGGTCCTTTTAAATGAAATAACAGAATGATAATAAAAAGCAACAAAAAGAACCATGTACTAAAGAAAACCTTGTTCTCTTTTTAAACCCCCTCTGGAAATACTCTCGATTTCAGCTTTCCTCGGACTCCAAAGAAACGCACATGGTCTGATCCACAGGCGTGGACATTCAGAGTGTCCGAGCCGGTATGACAGATACTAAAGGGAAGGCTGACACTGTGGGCAGTGCTTTGAACAAACAGTTGAGTGTAAAACTGTTTTATCAGTGTAATCCCAGGATGAAGCATTTAGACACAATCCTCCTCAGATTTCTCTTTGGATATATCTGGTCAAAAGCAGAAAAACAGGCTGGAAAGGAGATCCACAAATTGCTGCTGAATTAAAGCAGTAAGTTCTCAAAAATAATTAAATAATCTACACTTACAATTGGCGTACATCATCTGTAAGTACCTATTCTCTATTTTAAGTTACACTGTGGAATTTTAGATAGCTCCTATTTCATAGAATCACAAAATCATTAAGGTCGGAATGGAGCTCTGGAGATCACAACTTTTATTTATAACTTTTATTTATAACTTTTTATTTATAACTTCAACAATACCGTGATGCAGCATGGCTGATTAATTTCCATCCACAGAAATATTACTTTCAGAAGTGATAGAGAATCTTCTCCAGAAGGAGAACGCCAGGGTTAACAGACACCAGGTTTAGGAGTGTGTCCATTGTTACCTAGGTGGCCCAACATAAAAAGATGCTGCAGTCTCTGGCCATCAAGATGCAGAGGTGACTGCATCTCCAAGCCAGATATGACTTTCATTACATTTATGAATTATGCCTGACATTTAATATTTGAATGTAATATTTTTTGTTTTAATAAAGAATCACTGGATCATCAGAATAATGGATAGCACTGGTGCAAATATAATGAAAATGCCAAGCTTTAAATAGCATGTTTAATTATTAAAAATGTTACTAGAAAAAACTAACTTTGCATTGCTGTCAAGATCAAATGAACATGAATTTCAATCAAAAGAGAGGCTGTTGTACAATATATTAAAACATGAGGTTCTGCCTACAGTAATTATTGTGCACAGCACACAAAGGGGAAAAAAGGCAACACTATCAATCACAGTCTGTCCACATTCAGTCAATACGAGCCCCTCCCCTGCTTTGTTGCACAGTTTTTCCTTTGTTAGCTACATTATACAATACAGGGGGCTTTCAAGATCTTGGCCTTGGTTGTACATTAAGGAAGGCTCTTGAGATCCTTCTTGAAAGAAATTCAATATCTTCTCTTGTTTGAGAAAATTGCAATAAACTATACAGCCGCATCTTTTTATTTATTTTTTTGCAAAATCATAAGTCATCTGCTACCTACCACAGTATCCTTTCTATATGATCACTGTAATGTGCTACACAGAGCACAATTTCCTCACCTGTTCATCCGCATTTCAGTGACAGTACAAGCAGCACTTATTCAGGCTGCTGAAAGTTATTTCTCCATCCAAGAAGAACATAAGGGTCAAGATCTCCATTTTACACCACTGTGGCAGGTTTGCTGACTACATAGATGCTCTTTATTTCCATGCTAAGCAACTGCAGGGAATAATACAGAACATGCTACCTTGCAAGAATCCCACCACTGCATCTGTGCATATTAAAAAAGTAAAACTGCATAAGCATATCAAGTCCAGTGGCTCCAGTATTTTTCTTTGGTTTTCAGAGAAGCAGGAGGTAACACCACACGTGTCTGAGCATTTAGCTGCATGTCCTTCTTGTCCATTTTTCTGCTTCTACCTCCCAAAATTTTGCTAGTAGGCAATTTCTATGTCAACAAGGATGTGTAATGTGTATCCTTGGCACAATTCCACTGACACTTCAAAACTATTTCCTCTGCTGCTTTCAGAATTCAAGTTCCTCCCCTACCCCATTTTTTCCCTTTTTTTAATCTGCATTGTTTTAAAAATATTGTTTAAGAAATTTGGCCAAGAGGTTGAGTTTACTTTTTATTTTTCTGTTCTTAGTAGAAGTTTTATTGTGTTACAGAAAAGGCTCTTGTGCTGTATTGCTCATTTGGATACCATTAAAGATAAGTTCCACATTTTAATAGGTGAGGTTCTACCTTTACGAAGTTATAGCTTTATGGTGACCAAAGTATAAGTTCAGAGCTATATACAATGCATATACAGAGAACATGTGAGAACATAAAATGCAGATGCGCTTTCCTCCACCTGGCCACAACACATCTTGTTCATATACACCTCACTGCATCTGTGGATGTAGTAGTAAAAGATCCCCTTTCAGAGTGGAATTTCTCTTAGTGAAAGCATCTGTGGCACCAGTTTATGCTGAAGTTGGTGGGAATTTTGTCCTCAGGCTTCCAGCAGTCATAAAAGCTCTAACACATCTGTGTTAAGAGTAGGACTTGCTGCCTATTTTACTGAACACAGAGGCGTTTGTTTATTTACCCATGTCTGTGAAAATCTTTACATACTCTAAACTGAGGATTCACAGGGGTGCTTGAAATTAAACAGCAGAAAGAAAATGTCCTCATGCACACGCTGGAGGAACAGTCACAAATTCTGTAACCAGGTCTTTCTCTCAAGAGAGCTATAAAACTGTAATAAAAAACATTTTATTGCTACACTGTCCCATGATGGGATTGCTGTCCTCTCATGAATATTGGAGATGTCCTGCACTTAGCCATAAATGCCCCCAGCATTATAAACCACTAAGCACTTGAGTCATTCCAGCAAAACACTTTAAACCCACACAACCTGAAGCATATATCTAGCCCTGTGCAGACTATTTCCAAGCTCATTTTCTAATCAGCTCAGGAGATGGCCGCATGGTTAAACCCTATACCAATATTACAGAAAAAGGGAACCAAAGGGTGGTAAGGAGGTGGTCTTTATATCAGTCCAGTGGATAAAACCTGTAAGCTGGAACAAAAGCTGTAGACTGGCTATATTTTTTCTTTAACTTCTGGGATAGAGTTATTTTCCTCCAATTTCTAATGATTTTTCTGGGAAAATAGGAGCTATTCCTTCCTACCATGCTATCACCATGTTACCTTACCTTGGTAGCCATGAAAATTACAGCCAAAATATATAAGATGGATTAAAGAATGTGTGAAATGCATTCCATGAAGAGCTTGGCATTGAAAGACTTGCATAAAAGCCTTAGTTTTCTATCTCTTCCTGCTACTCATACTACATGCCCACCACACAAAGCTGCAAAGAGCATGATCACTTGGCAGAACCCTCACAGAAGCAAGAGAAAAATTTTCTAGCCCAGCACTACATTTGTGCAGCTAAACTACTTCCACCCCGAACTGACTTATATGTGGCTAGTGAGGAACTCAACAAGCTCAGCCTCCTCTACTTACAGCCACATGAATCTGTGCTTTCTAAACACCAGAACTGACCCTATACCTGTCAGTTCTGACCAGGGATTTCCCTTATGAACTACAGTCATGTTAGGACTAACAGCATAGAAGATAAAGAAGAGCAACAGCAGTGCTGCTTCAGTAAGTCAAGGGGAAGGAAGAGGTTCAAAGCAAGCTGGGAAAGTGACAGGTATTAAATTAATAACTACTGAAAAAATCCCACCACCCCATAGCTTTTGCAGACACAACTTCTAATGACCAAACAATTGTTAAGTGAAACACACAAACTTGGCCAAGGCATCTAATGAAGCATCAGGATCTCCCCACTTTAGTTGCAACCTCCAGTAAATCTGTTCTGTGAAATTTTTTAATCATCAGTTCCAAGTTTCAAAGATCTTAATGCAAACGTTTGAACTGATAACAGCATGGAGGAATTGTTTGAGGAAAGTCACATCTTGTAGCTACTTTAAAATTGTCTGTGTTGTCCCAAGTGAATTAGTTGAGAGGACAGGGGAGAACACTGAATCTATTAAAGATGTCAGACTAAAAGCAGTAATTGGCTTCACCCAATATTCTGCAGACCTTGTTGCATTATGCTGTATTAACTTTTCATGGCTTCACGTAGGGCGCATTTTATGACATTGCTTTCCCCTTGTCCCCATGAGAGCAGTCTGTCTATTCATTCATCTTTGTTTACATTCTTTCAATAAATTATAGGGATAACTCTATTTTGCCAATTCTTCACTACTGGCATTTTTAGCTTTGCATTTACATAAGACATTCTAAGTTTATGAATTGAATTGGAGGCGATAAAGTTAAAACTAACAAGGCTATAAAACCAAATTTGCTTTAATACTTCAAATACGCTCACAGCAAAGCATTAGTTGCAGAAAGCTTTTTCTCATTTTCTCCTACTTCCCTATCTCATACAGCACTTGCCTCAAGCTACAGAGGAGAAGGCACTTCACCCAAGCCCTTCATTAGCAGAGTCTGTCATAGCATACAGAGGAACATCTCCATTTATAAATATAGTTCTGTGACAATCCAGCCAGCCCATCCAGAGCCAACCACAAAAGACTGAACCAGAAGCATCACTGCCATGTAGTGTGGCACAGTTTGGGGGTAAAGGAGCTTTCATTATGTGGAATACAACTGGAAATTTATTAAGCTGCTGTTCAGAATGTCTTAGTAACATCCCTACAGCTGGTCAGAAGGAACTTATAAACATATTTTTAAAAGAAAAGGAAAAAAAAAAATCAAGATTTTGCAATTGGAGAAAGAAAAGGAAATATTTCTACAAGAAGAGCTGCTAACACCCATTCCAAAACAAAAGAAGTGAAAAGTAAATGGGGCTGCTAGTCTGCTCCATAATTTAATCTTGACAGCATCTCCCTGGAAGGGTGGGTGCCAGTCAGTAACTGTTTTCACATAAAAGATGCAGACATGAGTGAAGCCTTTTAGAAAAGAACAGACTTCTGCTCAAGAGCAAGTCCTGCGTTAAACCACCCAAAAAAAAGAAGGGTGAGACACTGCTGAGCTCCATTAAACTTGCACTACCTGCAGACACAGCCTGCACCATGGCTGCATGATACAGCCCCAAAAGGAGCATGAGGCAAGGCAGAGGAGGTTTGCTCGCTTTTAAACCACATAACTTGAATGCCTTTGGTTTGCAATTGTCTGAATTTTCTCAGCTAGCATAAACTTCCATCTTTGCATGCAAGATTCTGGACCAGACATATATATTTGAAACTGCAATGCATGTAGTTGGCACTATGCGATAGGTAGTGTTATGAAATAATGTATTAAAACGCTACTTAAAAACATTTCAGCTAGATGTTAAAGCCTTGTTAAAATTCTAATGTCACTCAACAAACCCAATTCAAGATGACAAGAAATTCAGTGGGATTTAATCATGCACACAGGGGAAAGTTTTCTGACATAATCTGACCAAAGAAATGAAAGCCTAATGGCAGATCTGATGATCTGATCCTCATAATGACTGCCGAACAATTTCATGCCATTGATATGAAGCCAGTTTCTAGCTTAAACAAAGTTAATTTGAGTATTTAATATAGGAGTTATTAATTACAATTAGAAACACTTGTCATATTCCAGACAGAAGATTATTTCCTTGATTTACATGGTACATTATGCTGATTTTATCTAAATCCACTGCATAAAAACAAACAACAGCAAGAAATGATCATTCCCAAGAGCATAACAACAAATCAACCTGTTAGACTTAGTTGAAAGGATATTTTTGGTCAAAATAAAGATAACGGATTAGTTTTCTCTTGTGATTTGCATTTAATTTTTGGCAAGCAAAGCTTGCTAATGAGTAAACCTTAAGAGATTATAAAGGACTTTTGTAACACAACTTGGGGGAAAAGTCCAACTATTTAAGGCAGGGAGCAATAAATTGATGATAAATCCAGCATTTTCCAAAATAAGATTTCCAGGGGAAAGCTCTATTTTGCTAAAAAACGGTACTAATGAAAATAAGATTTCATTCAGGAAAACTCAAAACAAACCATTCCCGTAAAGCTGAACAACTTTGACCTTTTCAGTATGTGATTTGTAAGTTTTATGTCATCTTATATGAAGCAAAAAATAGACATTCAAAATCAAATGGTTTACTTTCTTTCTGAAGGGGGGAGAAAAAGAAGCAAATCTTTCATATGAGATTTTGAAGTTTAGTTGTTCTTGTAAGAGATTTTATTTGTCTCAAAACTTTGTATGAAATGGAAAAACCCAGCTCCCACATGGGAAGGTACATGTCTCCTTCCCACAAAGCGACAGAGCCATTTCCTAGGCCGAAACATGATTACCCATTCAGTGCATTCTCTTAATGCAGGACTGGGAAGAAATGTCATCAGAGGTTTCTTCAGCATGTAATGCTAGGGAAAGAAGGAGGTAGGAAGAAGAACAGAAGAGAGCAATTCAGCTGAAAAGGACCTACCATGATAATCTAATCCAATTGCCTGACCACTTTGGGGATGACAAATTCAAGCATGATATTGAGGGCACTGGCTAAATGCCTCTTAAACACTGACAGGCTTGGGGCATCAATTGCCTCTCCAGGAAGCCTGTTGCAGGATTTGACCACCCTCTGTAAAGAAATGTTTCTTCATGCCAAGTCTGAACTTCCCTTGACAGATGCAGCTTTGAGCCATTGCCACACTGGAGGTTTCCAAATACCTTAAGATCCTTCTTAAATTGTAGGGCACAATTTACAGGATTGCATTCCTGTACTGTGTTCTCTCATAGTACAAAAATGCAATAAGCACCGATATAGATAATTGTTTCAGGATGTGCTCTGTCAGCATTGAACAACCCTTTGCAGAGAGGAAAACATGGTCTTAAAATGCACTGGCTATCAGTTTGTTTGTCAAGGGTAACTCAAAGCATAGGGTTTAGCTTATAAATCCCATGTAATTTTAAATCTTTGCTACTTAAAGATTGGTTTTTTCCCAAAAGTCCTCCAGACAGAGGGCACTCATGGCAAAAGAATTCATTTCTAGTCTCACTGTGTCTGCAGGTCTATCAGATTGACGTTTGGACACTTTGAGCTTGCATCAAAATATTAAGATTTGTTAACTGAACAGACATAGTCTGACAGCTTTCTGCACTTATTACACCAGCTTTACGAGCTAATTGCTATGCGTGTACTAGAAGGTTGGGGGTTTTTTACTTAATAAATGAAACTATGAAAAACAAAGAAGTTTCTTTATATCTGAACAGCATTATCAGTAAATCCATCACACTGACATTCTCAGGTGGTTTCAGGTGGGTGTATAAAAGGCAAAAGCTTCAGTCCTCCTTTGTACCTATTTCACAGGTGCACAGGGACTCTAAAAGAGGCAATTGCCTCTCAGTATAGCCACCTGGCCAGCCGGCTCCTTACCCATATCAGCATTACCAGCAACAACTTTCCTCTTCACATAATGCTTACAGAATTCCTTTAACAATTCAGCAATCTTTATTCACACTCCTGGATAATAAAGCACATCCCCACAGACAGCAGTACCACTAACTGCATCACCCTGACCTACCAGCATTTTGTCTCATGTAGCTTTTTCAGCATTCGGGCTGATTTGGCACTTTCTCCAATGAAACTTCCAAAATGGAAGCTCATTTAATGTCAGCTGTGGTTCTTTTCTTTCCTAGGAGACAGATATCCATTTTAAAAGTGCGTGGAGCTGGATGCCAGCAGGCTACTGATGGATGAAAGCCTCATTAAGATATCGCTCAGGCTCCACCCTTCATGCTTTGATGTCACTAAATGTATGGAAAATTGAAGTGCGTGGTCAGGTCTTTTGAATACGGATTGCAGGAAAGCATCATTCAAGAAATGTAGGTTTCCTTATCCACATCATATTCTGGATTTCATGGCATCTCAATAAAATAATACAGACCAATTGCTGCTCCTGATTAAACTGAGAAAAACAGTGAGCAGAGAAAATCAAAACAAATGGAAGATCTAATGGACAATTAAGGCCAAACCATGAAATTCAAAATATATTTATGTTTAAAAGAAGGTTAAGCATTTTATTTGCCAGTGCATAAGCAGCTAGAACTGATTTCATGTGTTTACACATTACCTATAAGACCACACACTGTGTTTAAGCTCTAGCACAAGCTACCTCTCTTTTTAAAGGTAGAAGCTATGCAAATGTTACTCAGCCTAAAAATAGCATCTTCATAGTTTTGTTATAGTTTTGTTTCATATTACAGTATTTTTTCACTGTTATTACGTTTAGAACTCATGTATAATATCCTGCAGAACATTAGTCTCTGCAGAAATTTTTCAGACATTAATATTTGGGAGTAAAAACAATAGCATCTTGTTTACAGCCCTAACTACAAGACATTTCTTATTTATGTTTGAAAGCTTACCTCACACAGATTGAGGTTTCAATTTATTTATTTCTTTTTAAACATTGTTCTAACCCAACCACATTGCCCTGGTGAGAGTAACTAAGCTAAATTCAGCATGTTCTGAAGACCCAGAAAGATGTGAATGAAGAGCCACACTAAAACCCAACTCTAATGACTTCCACTTTCTACAAAAAGATTACCCAGGGCTCAGGTTTAAGCACTCCCCATACCTACATGCAGAACTAATTTGCACCTGCAGTTCTCAATGGCATCACATGAACCCAACCCTTGTCTCAGAAGTGAATACCCTTCTTCACACGGTGAAAAGCTACCAAATGACATCAACTATACAAAGCACATGCACAGCCGAAGGGGGATTTTCTGCACCACCACCAAAGTAGCTGACCAAAACCCTGCTGGGCTAGGGGGAGGATGGTCATACTGAGTCTTTGTACCATTTCCATCCACAGCACATCTCTGCAAAGCTCTTTTGAGCCTCCTGTAGCAGTCATACAATCAAGGGCTTTCCCTCATCCTTCTGATTCTCCAACACCCTTAGGAACTCCTGTTAAAGGAGTGGATCATCTGTAAAATAATCTAAACAGACAGACACTGAATGGGAAAACTTAAACAGTGCCATTCATCCATCTGTGCTATGATGCACGTTTTGCGTACACATTTTTATGCAGCAACTACCACTTTCACAACTGAACAGTCAAAAGCTGCAATGGTATACCATTCCCTATGTGGAACAGGCAGCCAGCTATTGAGTTATGCTTCAGTATTCCCACAGAAGACAAATGGTGGGTTGCTAGGATCTTGCTTTGTCCCACCTTCTGGTGTGGCAATATCTGTTTCATAACTTCATCTGCTTGGCCTCCAGGTCTGCTATCAATCAAAGAAGGCTATTAGAGCTCTGAATTGTGGGACTTGAATTGTTTTTCAAGCTGCATGCACTTCCACTCCCTCGTTCAGATGTTTATATCCCTGTTAGGTTTTTAGCAAGCATGCTTGAACACTTAACATGGACATTCACACTGTGAATGAAGCACATGCCTTGTAAGTAGGGAGGTTTGGCAAACTCCCGTCAGAGCTGCACTAGCACTCTGAACAAAAATATTAACATAGGCAAAACCTGGGATACACTCTGCTTTCAACTGCAGTTGGAATAAATCTTTTTCCAAGCAGTTCAGACTTAAGACTAGTGTCAGAAAGAAAGGAATTTCCACCAGAAATGCTTTTAGGTCCAGTCTGATGAATTTCTCCATTAACGAAGAAGGTTAAAACTAGCCCTGAAACAATTTGTGTATCAAGCACCAAATCAGCATGCACTTGATGTCTGCTCAGCTCAGCAGGAAAAAGTACACCTGACTATAGGAGTATAACTGAGCAGCATCCTACTCTATTTCAGCAGTACAGCCTACCAAGGGGCATCCGCATGCCAGGATCTCTGCTCCCTTCCTCCAGCTAGGGAGACTACCAGCAGGGCCAGTTACTTGTTTTCCATGTTAAGTTCTGTTCTCTTTGGAGCACTTCAAGTTTGACTACCGTAAAGAAACTGACATTAAAAGATATTACATTCGCACATAATGCAATTCCTAGCATGAAATGACAATTCTTAAGTTCTGTTAGTATGGTCCTTGACCAAATATTACTGTAAAAAAATTATATATACATAAAGTCTCTCATGTCTCTTTTTCCTATTTTCAGTGCTTATAATTGGAAAAGCAGGCAATTTCAATTTGTGAAATAAAAAATAGTGAGATTAGTTAGGAAAATAAATGTTAATCAGGTGGTTTTCCATCCTCTCAGAACAATTTATATAATTGACATTTTTAAAACAAAAGTTTCAATGTATGTAGTAGTGAAAACTGAACTCTTCACTGAACAATTCTATTTCTTTACTTTGGCTTTATTCTAGTCCAGAAAACCTAATAGAATGAAGACAGCATTGGTCCCATTCCTTCCAAAGACTGCCAAAGTAGACACACTGCAACCCTGTGTGCTAATATCCATACCATGTATTTGCTCATAGCATGATCACTCATTAACAGAACAGTCTCTATTCAGCAGTGTGGCCATTCTTTTAGTAGAGGCTGTGAGGTACAAGGTAGGTGAAATAGCTAATGCGAATATTTTCTTTTATCCCCAACCACACCGAGAGCCTGTATTTCATCTACTGTCTGCTGACAGATGTATCGCTGTTTACTCCATGTCCTTGCTTGTGGGTTACTTCTCTGATCTCTAACAGGATCCACTGGGGCTTGCCAAGCTTCAGCTGCTCAAGCCTCATTCATGATATCTCTTCTCACAGGAGCCTGTAATGCTCATCACAGGAAGCCATGTAGAATTCAGCTACAAGAGCATGATACACTTACTAAAATCCAAGAGGGACAAAATCAGCCCTCAGATGACAGTGGGCAGATCTCAGTTTCAAGAAAAACACCAGCCACACATTTAAGGGTAAAATATAACCTAGGAATATATCCTCAGTGGTGGGAAGAACTGGGAACAACTTCTTGAGCCAAATACCTGATCTTATCATTTTGTATTTTCACAGGTTTCATATTGAATTTCTTCTCCTTTTATTCAGCAGCAGAAAATTTATAACAGTGGAAGCATCATTATTTGTCACACTTCCTTAAAGGCTCCATTTGATTTATGCAGTAAGCAAATCAAAATAAAAAAATTCCTGCTTCTAAATTTATGAGTTAATGCTACAGGCTGTCAAGTTTTTGCACAAATGTATCTAAGTGGCTAAAAGAAATAATCAACTAAGAAAGAAGTCAACATCAGGATATTTTCATGCTATTTCTCCTAACAACTCAGGTTGATGCTTTAGCAAGTTTTCATTCTTATATTGTACTGTAACTTCTGGGGTGCATGGATGTCGTTTAGGGGTAAGAAGCAAGCATCTTCCTACTGGAGATATAGAACTTCTAACCCAGAAGAGACAGACAGAAATGCTGGGGGCAGAGCCCCCTTGTAAATATATTCAGGTCAGGATTAAGATTTATAGGAAATTTCCTATATAAATTGACCATATATGACTTGTATGATCACCCACAGAGACAGAAACCAGCTAAGAGCAACTGAATTACTCTCTTCTGATGAATATCATCTTCACTGCATTTATGCCCTCAAGACCCAATTAGCTCAAGCTGGATAATGACCAATGTCCTGAAAATACACTTGTCATTGAAAGCAATCTCAGATTTAGCCATCAGAACTAGGCTAATAGACTAGCCCACTGCAAGGCTGGTAAAATTAACAGCCAGCCTTCTGCTAAGATAGCAAGTGTTAACACTTCCCAAGGAAGCTGTAAGAGGATACTGGGGTTAAAGCTTTTGTCACTGTAGTATCGGTAAACTTGCACTTTAAATAGCAGCTTGTCATAGACTTTTCAGGAATGAGGCTGTTATTTCATTGCCTAATGTGGAATATTAGGAGCTTTCTATTAAAAAATGGCAAGTTTAATTTATTTCACATCAAATTCATCAAGGCATCTCTAATTTTCAGTAGTTCAAGTGAAAGGTGCAAGAGGATTGATCTAAAACATGAAAGTCTAGACCTACGACAATGTAAGTGCGCTGACCAAGATAATGCATGCTCCTGGTTAACAGTTAAGACACCCCATCAGCAACCTAACCCTAACAGCCAGGACCATTTTGGAAAACATGATAAATGGCAGATGCAGTGGAAGTTGCAAAAGCTTGTGTCAACTTCTAAGCTCATAAGAAATTAGATAACCTTGGATGCATTCTGGGCCGATGTGCTCATGCAAAGTACTCAAAGTACAGTTTGCAGTGGTGGTGACTGTTGTGCAAGAACCTGAATGAATCATAACACACATCTTGCTGTCTTACTGGCCAGATTACTATCAGGTTATTAAATTCCCTTTTCTGTTTATTGTACTCATCAATATACTAAGCTTCAGGCTTGCTGAATTTGAAATTTATATCTATAACTACTCTGGAGAGATTACATAACTCTTCCTGAATCTTAAATAAAAATATGGCAGGTTCCTACATATAAACAAGACTCTTTTCCAAAATATTCCACAGGAAAGCAAATAATATTTCATGTGGACATTGATTTCCTTGCAGAAAGTGACAGGAATCATAGGAAAACTCAATTCAGAATGACCACCCCCAGTTCATTTTTAGTCCAACCCCTGCTCAAAGGGCCAGCTGTGATCTCAGATGAGGTTGCAAGGTTTTATCCAGTAGGATCTTGAAAATATCCATTGGTGCATGGGAGAACACTGCCTGAACAACCTCTCTGGTTATCCTGTTCTGCTGCCTGACTGCTGTCATGTCCACCAACGCCTTTGTCCCAGAGCTACTTCCCAGCCAGGCAGCCCTAGCCAGTGTCATTGCAAGTCTCTTCCTCTTTCAGGTGCAGAAATTGGAATTTGCCTTCATTGACTTTCATGAGGTTCCTCCCAGGCCAGTCCTCCCACCGGTCTAGGACCTTCTAGATGGCAACCCTGCTCTCAAGCATATTGACACATTCTCCCCATTTGGCATGATGTGTGAACATGAAAGTGCCCTCCATTATTTTCTCCAAGTCACTAATAAATATGTTAAACAGAACAGGTCCCAGTACAGACCCCTGTACTACTACACTCAGTCAGCTTAGGCAGCATGCAGCCCTACCTGGATCTAGCTCCTAGGTCTGATCTTTTTTTAATACATCGAATTAACTGCCCATCCCTACCTTGGACATAAGAATATTGCAGGAAACCATAGCAGAAGCATTACACTAAAGTCAAGGTGAATGACACTCACTGCTCCTCCCCTGTCCACAGACCTAGTCATTTTACCACAGAAAGTTGGTTAGGCATGCTTTACTCTTTGTAAATCCACGCTGTTACCCCATCTTTTTTTCTTCAATCTACACAGAAATGTGTAATTCAATTATAAAATTATAAAATAGATCTAGAAATATACATATGGCTTTTTATTTTCTTTTACTGTATCAATTCAATGCTCATAATAGTAGCCCAATAGATTAGGTCAGCAGGTGTTAAGAACAGAAATAAAGGCACTATTTAAGGTATTCGCACTGCTCTGTTCTTTGCATAATAGTCCAAACTCAAAACAACTGTGCCAATTCATATTATCACCTGTCTTCAGTAAAGAAAAAAACACCTGGTAAAACATTGTATGTCTGATGCATGCATACAAAGCTTGGGCAGATTTTTGCAACTAGTTCACACTCAAGACCCCTAGAAATGCACAACCATAGAAAAAAATCTGCCTCCAGCTGAGCTGCCAAGCGAAACATCAGTAAGAGTGTATCTTTAAGTGCCATGTTTCCATTTAATACCAGTGATTTCAAGTATAAATCAAAGTCTTTCTGCTTGATGTACTAAACATTCATAGCCTTTAAACCAACACATAATCATCATTTCGTTAATGCTTCTTGAAGCCAATAATACCCAAAAAGTAAATACTTAAGAGCAACTGAGATGCTTGTGAATAAATACTAATTTTTAAGTATCAGCATTTATGACTAATGCAGCTTACTATCATATTGAAAGAACAGCACTGAGTTCTGTGACTGCTTACTTCTTGTTGCCACAGCTGTCAACATAACCTCACTAACTTCAAGGTTACTGTATGACAAATAGCAAATTATGTGGCAAATATTGTCTTCCAAGTCAGCAAACTTTTATTTAGGTCATACAGGAAGAGCCATGATTTCAGTTCTCAAGTTAAGTTGGTCTACTTTAAAAAGCTAGACTAACTAGTGAGTGGTCTGTATCTTCTCAGAAATAGCAATTGAGCCAGTATGAGGGCAAAACCATACACACACACAAACAAAACAAAAAAGGTTGTGTTCAATAGGAGTATATGCAGTGAAAAGCCCCAACTTTAATGTTTGCCACTAATGTCATCAAGTCTATAAGTTTGCTCAGGATCCTGAGGTTAAGTACATACTTGCAAGATCAGACCTTTGTAGCTCAGCCACACAGAGTTCAATATAGTGCCTACTCAAATATTGTTGGGGTGCTACACTGACATCTCACATATTAAAAACTCAAAACAAGTTATGAATCAGAAATAGGCCACGTGACAGATACCTCCACTCTTTCATGCATGCAGCCCTCTACCTTGTATTTAAAGAGTACCAAAAAAGAAGGAAAAGGAAAAAAGGAATAAAAAAGGAATAAAGTAAAGACCTATATTTACAATCGCCAGAATTACATGAATGAAGATAAAACAGATATTTAACAGGGAAACTGCAGTTTTCCAGGAACTTTGCTTTCAAAGTGTATTTGTAAAGGTACCACAAATCACATACACGAAGAGATAAAAAAAAGAACATTTCACTGTCTTGCCTGTAACACATGTTAAACATAAAATGTGAGAGAAAGCCAAGACATCTCCTACAGGCATCCTAGAAGTTAGAAATTAAGAGTTCTGAAAAAGCTGCAAACGTTCAACAGAAGACAACAACTGATGTCAGACAAAATCTGTGTTAGAGCAGATTTATGTATATGTAGGTATGTTCATCAGTGGAATATCTTTTGATCAGAAAAGAAAAAAAATCCTTCCAATCTTAAATTGTTAAAGAGATGAATGAAGTGGACAATAAGAGTAGTCTTAGTCATCACGGGAGCTTGTCAAAGTAACCTTCACTTTTTAACAGTAGAGAGGAGGACCTGTAATTCCTAGAAACCCTGTGCGTGTACACCACTCAACATGCATGCCGTCTTAGATATTCAGGAGAATCATGTTCCCAAAGTACATATGATGGCAGAATCACATTCAAATATTAGCTCTCCCAAAAAAGTCATCTCCCCATACTCAACTGTAACACAATCCTTGCCAGCATAGCAATAGGGCTAAGAGCTGTTTTTCCTCTCTAGGTACATCTTCACTTGCAACTAGAACAAGCTCTGCCCATGTATTCTTTGCATTTCTTCTCAAACCAAAATCTTCTATTTTGGACTAAAACTTCTTGGGGAAGGTGAAGGACTATAACCAGTATTGTATACAAATATCATACATTATCACACAAGGAAGCCTGAAAGACAAGTGTCCGCATCTGCTTCTGCTAATACTTATCACAGTGGAACTGGAAGATCCCTTCTCCCTCCTCAGGGGACAAGTGGGTGGGTGTATTATGGGACAAACACTACTTAAAGTCACACAACTTGGGATAGGAAGTTGTATGAACAGAAGAGTGTTGAATTTGTCATCAGAGGGTATTCATATGCTCACAGCTCCCTAGCAAAACCATTTTGGGGCTGATTCCTCCACTCTACTACTCAAACTGCCATTACATCAGAAAGGCCCAAGAGATCACAAGAAAAACAGTATTACCTCAAAGAATCTCACATTTCTTGATTGCTTCTCACAGATGGGCTGGAGCCTGATTCCACCAAATGGCAGGAACACAGCTTAGCTGCAGTGCCTTAATGAAGTTGAGGCAGAAAAAAGTACATCTGAGCACAGATACCAGTTCAGTTGCTGTCTCTACTGAAGACTCAGCCTCTATTCAGGTCAGACATGATTTTGCACAGTTTGTTCCTGGCAGGTTTCAGGAGCAGCTCATACCATGAGCTGGATTCACTGGTAGTGGGCAAAGATGGAAGACGGAGAGAGGAAGCCTCAAGCCATTCTGCAATGTCAGCAGTAGCAGGTGCCTAACAGGCAACTGAGGTATGAGGAAGTAGAACAAGGTTTTATATGCACTAAAACCTTGTGCATGCTGAGAAATTATCAGTGGGTAATTCGCCGTGAGGACAGCAAGGAGGGCAGGAACACTCACGCCCACTGCTAGTGGAGTGTTGGAAAAGAAGAAAAAATTGACTGTTAAGAGTCCAGCCCACTCAAGCTTCCTTTTGTGAGCCTTTTTGATTACCAGGAGCCACAAGAAGCAAACTGTTGTGGAGGAACAGTGCAGTTTTTTCTGTAATTCCACTTTGATATAGTATATCTGTCAGAAGTCATCTCCAAAAAGAGACAACTGATGTTACCTTTGCTTACAAGGCCTCACCTTAGCCTGTGGTTTATAGATATTTTATACAAGGTGAAAAACTTAAACAGAAATCCAATAAATAAGTACAGTAGAGGAGAGCCATGACAAAGTTCATAGGAGAGATTTTGCATATGGAATCAAAGCTAACAACTACAAAAGGAAAATCATACCTATCCTTGCAAACCAAGTAAAAGCACACAGCAGCAAGAGAGCACACAGTGCCCAAAGATGAAATATTTTGTGCATATGACAAAACTAAAAAGAGCAAAAGCAGTTTTAAATCACAGGCTAGTATCAACACCGAGGACATGCTTGTGTGTAGCTGGCACAAAACAGATAACACAAGTAAATGGCTCCAGAGACAGCAAGAGAGACTGGAATTACATTTTCATCTCTTTGTTAGAAACAGCCAGAGAAGTAAAACACAAGATAGAAGAAAAACAATATGAATCTCTGATTGAGATTAGAACTACATACAGGACCATATGCTTGCTGTCGACCTGAAGATTATACTGTTACCTGAAGAGGTACAAGCATTACAACACACATCTTTCCCTGAAGGGATTCAGTAAATTCAAAGGTTATTTAGCTTCATTAATGGTAAAAGCATCTTCTGAAGATTTCAGCTCCACAAACTGAGATCTAGCAGTCAGAAAAAGTTGGGTCTCACTAAAACTGTGCTAAAAACCATCCCATTCCTGAAATTCATCTGTGAGGAAAGGACCTCTCAGCACACGTTTTGGCAGTTCCCAGTGCCCAGAGCTTTCATGCCAGGGTTACTCCTGCTGAGGGAACAATCACTCAAGCGAAGGGTTAGGAGGGGAGGAAAGACTGACAAGTAGTCAAACATCATACCACTGTAATAATTCTCAGGAATGGAAAGCTGTGCATAGGAAGTGTCACTGACAAACAGAGAAGACTTTAAAGGGGGGTCACTGCTAGCACAACTGCAAGGAAAAAATTAACAGATATATTGCTGACTTCTTTAAGACAGACTTTGAAAGGCATGGCATCTGAATGAGAACATGAACTGTTAAAAACAAACCAGTTTCACACCACTTCAAGGTGGTTAAAAAAGATTTATTAAAAATTAAAAGAAAAAGTGCAAAGTTTATACCAATTCCACTCACATAGTCAGACACTGCAGAAAAAACTTGAGACTCAAGAACATTTTAGCTCTCAAGGTGATTTGAAAAATACTTCAGTGTTATGCACAGCAAGACAAAACATTCTGTGTACTACAAAATACTTTTTAAAAGTTTCTTAGAAGTATGTAGGAGTCACTCTGAAATAGAAACATTTCTCTGAAGGCTCTAAAGATATAGTTAATTCCTCAGCAGGGCCATGACTGAGACCCAGCGCAGAACTGTGATGTGCACTGGAATATCCAGACTAAGAAATAGGGTATAGAGCTGTGCTGAAACACGTAGCAGATTTTCAAGCATGGTAGGAATCACCCATTTCACTACAAAAAAGCACACAATAATATCATTATCACAAACTATTATCTAGACACCTGGGAACTAGAAAAAAATCCTGTCAGACATTACCTCGGTGACCATTGTAATCAAAGCAATGGGCCATTTGCTCAGCTGTGATATCTGAAAATGTGAAGAATCATTACAGTAAACTGGTCTCCCTTGTCTTTGCATGATTTACCTGGAAATGGGAAGCCAGGCATATAGCACATCCTTTCCATAACACAGAAGTCAGTCAAACAGCAAAACTCAATAGCAGTTAAAACTGTTATGGCTAGTCAAGAGGAGAAAGAAAACATGTGACAGGCCATTCTTAACTGAAGAAACTGACAAAATACTGCAACACCAGAAGAAGCAAGTGTAAGGCAGCTCCAGTATAACAGTAAGACATACTCTGCCATCTGCCAAACATGCATGACAGCTTTCACAGCACTGAGATGCACTAGAACAATTATCCTAAATACAGCAGAAGAAAGGTCAAGTTGTCAAAAAGGTTAAGTGATTACTTGCATTAATAAGGCAACATAGATCTTGTTGGTTGTAACACAGCATTAAACAGCTTCTGTATATAAAGTATTAATCTTATGCTCCTCTTAGTGGTTTTGACAGAGACCTCTCACAGCAGGTAAATTTACCAATATATAAGGCCCATGGCAGAACAACACAACATAGATTATTTTTTTCTGGAAGTGCTTGATGAAAGCATGAGAAAGTACGAAGCAAAGGACAGAGCCTGGATGTTACTATCTTAGCTATCTTCCTTGTAACATTTAACAATGAGTAAAATAATAATTAAAAAAGAGAGATGCATTTAATCTAAAAAGGTGAGAACAGGAAGATAATTTTAGGTCAGAAACTAGACTTTATTGAAGCTATTTCCCTAGGTATATGATTATTTTCAATCCAAAGCTTCCATAAGGCTTGAAACAAAATCAAAGAACTCCGCATTTAAGAGTAGGCATAACCAACTCTTGATACATACAGTACCTAAGAAAGGATGGAAAGATATTGATGCTTTATTTACTCACCACCTTTTACACAGCCTCACTGACTATTAATTAACACAGAAAACTGTCCAATATACTTAACTAATTAGAGGAAAACCTAGATGATGTGATCCCAAATTCAAGCCTTGGGCTGTGTAAAAGCATGCCCTCAATATGCTGCCCAAATATAAAAACAGTGCTTGCATTGTACAAAGGTTACAAGCCTCACATAGCACAGCACACGGCATTCCACAATCTCCACTACTCTGCTTGTGCACTGCAGCACAAGTGCAGTAATATGCAATTGCTTACAGGATGATAGCAAAACAATACACTGTTTTACAGAACTGCAGACCTGCTGTCAAATGCCTTTTTCCTTCCTTTTTAGTTGTAAGTCACTAAGGCACAGAAACATTGTGCCTGTATGTCTGATTGCTGCTAGAGTATCAGAAAGCACCTTTGATGTGTCATAATCTGTAATTTAAACCTGTAATACATCTTTATACAATAGACTGCAACACCCTTTTATAGGCAGAGGAGGCTTTCCTTCCACACACGTTTTTAGTTAGAGAAGAAACTTCTCTTTTAATTGGATTTCAACACATGAACTAACTTACATTAATAGATGTAGTGGTCTAAAGCATGAAGCACAGAATCTGTATTTACAGTCAGCTCGATGAAGTCTGATACAGATGGTAACAGGTGGGACAACTGACATTACGGATGGTACCGTGTCCTTAAACAAGTTCCATTATGCCCAGGTATGCATTGAGTTGCAGTAGTTTCAGATAACCAAGTGACCTTTCTGCCATACGTGTTTTGATACTTAAGCAAAGCAAGCCAAATTAGGGAGAAAATGCCAGCTTTCACTTTGAATTTTACCTCCCTTTCTCCATTTCTTTCATGTGCATTACCAAGTATAAAAAGCATATACAATAAGACACCATCAAGCTTTCAATACTCTGTTCACCAGGATGCAAGTGGGATTTCATTTGCATTCAGTAGTGCTGTGCAGGGATCACAGTCAATTAAACCACTCATGCTTTTTAGAATCCTCTACAGCTTTCCTCTAAGAGAATTATCACAGTGCAATCAGGCCACATCCCCACCAAGAAGGTTGTCCAGAAACTAGAATATGCCATGCTGCGTTTCTAAATTACCACAAGCAGCTGAGTAAGCAGCATATTAGCTGAACAGGAAGCCAGGCATATTTGAAAATACAATTACTGCAATGTTAATTTGGCACTGTCACTGATCTGGACTTCCGAGTTGCCTTTACAAAGGGAAAGTGACCAAAAGCAATCGCTATGAAATGCAAAGGGTGGGAAACTGTCATAGGACTGGTGTTTGGGAGAGATCTTTCTTGAAATTGATGCCAATATGTTTTTATGACAACTCCTCACACCTTTTCAAAACATAAAGCAAAACCCCACTACGCACAAACTTCTTTCATGCTTTAGATTCTACCCTGCAAAATAACCCTCTCCCCAATCACCTGTATACATCAGAAGCAGCTACAGATACTCCAAAGCATGGTTTCAAAAAAATGAGATACATTATCAAGGACCTGCTTTAAAAGTATTCTAAGATTTAATACTTCTGCCTCCTTGTGGCAGACACTGGAATGAGCCTTCCTCAAGAAATACATGCCAGCTCTGAAAAATACAGGAGTGTTTGCTCTCCTGTAAAATCATCAGAAAGCAGCTCAGTTAATTTTCTTAACTGAGTAAGAAACCACAAGAAGTTGAAGGACAAAAATAAGCAAGAAAAAAGCCTACTGTTTGTAGTGTTGTCCCCCACCTCTCCAATCCCCTCCCTAAAGTTTGTGGCAGCTTAGCAAATCTCCACAGGCACCAGCTTGAGCGAAAGCAAAGCTGAGCAGCATCCCAGTATTCATGCAGAGGCCTCAGCAAGCTGAACCCAAAATTCTCCAGTACTTTCTGAATGCTGACTTTACCTCACTTTTCCTTCATAAATATTGTGTGGGAATTGGTGGCTTTGATGTGGAAAGCCTTAAGTTGCTCAATACTTGGGTCTGTGAGGTGTCTACTTCTCTTTTTGCTATATCAACTCAAACACAATATGCCGTGGTGATGGATTATTGCTACACTGCAGCAGAAGCTGGAAGAGCTGGCCTGCCCCACATGTCAAAATTATTCTTCACAACCTAACACAGCCTTCACTTTTGGTATACAACACACACATAAGTATCAGCAGGACAGCTGTGGCAATTCAGAGTAAAGGTCTAAGTGGGTCTTGTAGCCCTCCAGTCCTAACAGTAGAAATGACTTCAGGAAAAGGTACAAGTAACAGTGCAAACTTGGAGTGGTACTACTCCAGAGCAGGTATTCCTGTCTTTTGACCCCTAATAAATTGACAGATATCAGAGCCAAGAGTTATATATGCATCACTATGCTGAATACACCTCAGTAGGCTTTGTCAAGTCTTGTTTAATCGTGTTGAACCTATCCACGCTTTCTGCATTTACAATACTACACAGCAGTTAAGACCTCTATATTTATTCCTTCCATGAGAATAATTGTTTTGCTCTGGAACAGATTGCCTGATAGCTACCTTGCAGGCTCCCAAGAAGTCAGAGAACAGGAGATGGATTCCTTATTAGTTTTTTCATGTGAAACTGTTATTCTATATACCACTTAAAACTTCTCAGGGCAGTTGAGCTTTCAGCCTACTCTGCCCAAACACTTTATTTGCTAAAACTGCACCATCTTCTTATTCCACTTTTTCAGATCATTCAGGAATGTACTGATCATGTGCACAAAAACCAATCTAAATTGCATCCCAATGATAATTTTTCCCTGCTGTGGAAAATAATAATTTTTTCCTACCCTTTCAACACCTTATTATTCCACAGAATGACCTTTCCTCGCCTTAGTGAGTTTTTCAGTTTGTTTTAGGTATCTTCAGTGAAGGACTCTAGCCAGGCTATTTTCATGTCAAAACCCAAGTACCTTGCAGGATCCATGCCACTTTTACCTAGGAGTCTGTCAGTTCCTTAACAGAGCCCAGGCAGATGGTCACCTTCCCTCAGAAGATGCCCTTATGTCACTTCTAAGTTACATAAGAGTTTTTAATGAGCATCCTTGCTGGTTGAAAGTTTGATATAGATGATTCCAGCACCTCTGTAGGAGACTGGCATTGCATTCAACAACTCCAAGACAAGTGACAAAGCACAAACTGAATTTGGAAACTTATGATTTTGGTTTATTTCGTGCAGACAGGGAACAAAAGTGATTGAAGCTTAGGGGTAATATATTTATTTTCCAAACTGTATACTAACCCTAGGATTTATGCTTCCCCCTAAAGAAATGCAAGATCTCATGGAAAAACTCCACCCATGTCCTCTTGTGTTCAACTCATGCTTTTAATTTTTACTATCAGATACCAATAGTATGCTTCACCCAGTAAGACAGAAAAACTCCTCCTTCAGAAGTTCACTGGATAGCATGGAGAGGTGTACAACATTCTTCAAGGGAAATAGTTTTGTTACAGTTTTACTTTCCAAAGGAATCCAGTGCTTACTGGCCTACTGCATAGGGTGTCCTACTACAAGGAATAAGTATTCTTCAATTTTCTCCTTGTATGGTCTATTTTCAGTTCAATACAGCTAGATTTCCACTGAGATCATAACATCATCTATTTATGCATTCTGTCAAGAGCTCCCAAGACCTACTTCAATTGTTTTTCTAAGTGTAGGGCCTCTGCTGTAGGTCCTCAAATAAAGTGCATGCAGTATTGATCAAAGTCCTGCTTCCACTCCATGCAAGATTCAATATATTCCTATTAGATGGATACAAGCAGAGCTTGATCTTTAGCAGGATAAGCAAAGCACTCTACTGCAGGAGATGACAGAGCTCAGTAGTTCTAAGTGGCTTAAAGTTTTGTCTAGTCTTTGGAGACCCATCTAAAAGTCACAGGGAAGATGAAAAATGCTTTCCCCCACACCCATTCTTACAGTCAGCCATGGGTATGGAGGCACACAGCACAATTTTCCTTCCTATTTTCACTGCCCACAAATGTAAACCATGAAAAGAAAGTTTGTGTGGTCGACACACTGGAAGGAAGGGATGCTATCCAGAAGGACCTGAGGCTGAAGTGGACCAGTGTAAACCTCATAAAGTTCAACAACCCCAAGTGCAAGGTACTGCACCTGGGTAAGGGCAATCCCAAACACAACTACGGCTGTGAGAGAATGGATTGAGAGCAGCCCTGAAGGGAAGGACTTGGGGATGTTGGTTGATGAGAAGCTCAACATGAGCCGGCAGTGCGTGCTTGCAGCTCACAAAGCCAGCTGCATCCTGGGTTGCATCAAAAGGAACATCTCCAGAAAGTTGAGGGAGATGATTCTCACAAGAAGACAGTCTTCTTGTGAGACCCCACCTGCAGTAGTACATTCAGCTCTGGGGCCCCCAACACACGAGGGATGTGGATGTGCTCAAGGAAGTCCAAAGAAGGGCCATGAAGGTGATCAGAGGGCTGGAGCATCTCTGCTATGGAGACAGGCTGAGAGAGCTGGGCTTGTTTAGCCAGGAGAACAGAAAGCTTAGGGGACACCTTAGAGCAGCCTTCCAGTGCCTAAAGGAGGCCTACAAGAAATTGGAAAGGGACTTTTTACAAGGTCACATAGGGCTAGGACAAGGGATAATAGCTTTAAACTGAAAAACAGAAGATTTAGGTTAGACGTTAGGAAGAAATTCTTCACTATGATGGTGGTGAGGCACGGGAATAGGTTACCCAAAGAAGTTGTGGCTGCCCCATCCCTGGAAGTGGTCAAAGCTAGGTTGGGCGGGACTTTGAACAACCTGGTGACCCTGCCCATGGCAGGGGGTTGGAACAAAATATTTAAGATCATTTCCAACCCAAACCATTCTGTGATTACACAATACTCTGACAGATTATTATTTTCCTCCTGAAGTTTTGGATGTCTGTATTAGCAACTTGCACACAATATTCTAATTTTCCTTTCTTAATTTTGCAACTATCCAGTTAATGTCTGTATTTTAGCATGTGCGTGAAGAGGAATTCAAACCAATTTTGGCCATCAAGGTACTCCCATTCACTGATGGCAGTTCAGATGCTTTCCCCATTGATCACCATTCACAATAGCAAATCTTACATCATTGACTATAACTTTGTTTCCATTAAGTCTATAGGATTTGTTTTCACTACTTCAGCCTTTTCAGTAGCTTATTAGTGACTTTTCTTCCATTTTTGAAGATTTAATTAAAGTTTGCACTCCTGTGCAAAATTTTCCCTGCCACATTAATAATTATCTTTCACAGCTACTACAGCTGAAACAAGAAATACAGTGGATTTATGACAATATCTAAGCCAAGCTTATACAGAATTGCATTATCCAGTTCTTTGTCTACATTATCCTTATTTCAGATTCTTAGAAGAGCTGAATTTCATTTAGACTGTAATTAGGATCCTGGCCTCCAACAGCAGTGAATTCTGAAGTATTACTGTGCAATCACACAGCATGTGCAGGAAAACCAGGGCGTCAGGCCTAGTCAGCATGGGTTCATGAAGGCCAGATCCTGCTTACCAACCTGATCTTCTTCTATGACAAGGTGACCCATCTGATTGGTGAGGGAAAGGTCGAATGCTTATTAAAATGATCCCAGTCAAAACTAATAGCACACTTCATAGACAGGGTGATGGTCACTCTACAGAATGCTCTCAGACACTGACAGAACTGCAGGATACTAAAGATATATCATCATGGACCTTGGAAACAGTAGGATCCTTCAGTAGGATACCAAACCATGGATAGAGTAATGCAAGCTTTGGTGAATTTAGGGAAGCTAAGCAGTTTCAGCTAGGAACCCACCAAGAAAGTCTCAAAGAATAACCACCTAGTCTAAAAGCTGGTCAGGATGACACAGGATCTCCAAATATGCTGGGGGAACCATCATTCAACCTCACATTTTATTCAACTGACAATATAAAAGTCTCATTTTCTTTCTGGAACCACATTCATGTGTTTCAGCTTCTACCAATTCTTAGCATTAACCAGTAAATAACTTAATATAGAATGACTTCATACAGAATGGCAAAAAAATCCCTCCATCATTTCCTGATAAGTACAGTTTGATTTCAAATATGAACATGGCTTGATTAAATAAAAAAGGAGCACTCATACAATCAATATCTTAACTCAGTAGGTAACTAATCTGTACCCTGAAACATGAGTAGTAGTAAGCATCCTGATATAACTGAATTTTCCCCCAGTGTTTAATGACTATTCAAGCTTATGTAGAGCCAAGTAGTACATAGCAGGGTTCACAAACTGCTGAAGTACAGAGATCTTTAATAAAAAATTCTTAGCCAAGACCAACTCCAAGATTAGCAAAGAGACCCCTGACAGAGTCCACATTCGGAAAACAACCCAGGACAAATAGACTGACTTTGAAGACAAAGAATATCAGCTCTTTGAGTTAAAATGAACTGTACCTGTTGAGGAACCGGTCCATATGTTCAAGGGGTATTTTCCATCTCCAGCTTTTATGATTCATACATGGATTGCAATTTCATTGCTACAGGGTAAATACATTTTAAATTAGACTATATAAAGAAGCTCTAAAGTTGCCATGACAGTTGCAGCAAAATGCCTTGTCGTTTCTCATTACAAAGCACAACCTATCTTCCTAACCAAATTAGGTTTTTCAGTTATTCCTCCAAATGTAGCCTGCAGACCTATTTTTGTTGATCCACCTATTGTTTCTTTCAGATTTGCATGGTTAATTATCAAATGGAATGATCATCATTCAGATTACTAAATCAATCTATCTGCCAGCTTTGTTCTGTTTCATGTGAAAAACAGGAAAGGTGAAAGGGTTTAGAGAACTTTTTGTCAGTACCTTGTTTAGAAAAGCAGAGACACAGTTCTATGCCATCAGCCCGGATCTGACCATCTTCCCTAGACATGCCCCCAACCCCAGACTTCCCCTGAACAAGGCTCAATGCCAGCTGTTTCTCCTCCAAAGTTTAGCTTTACCCCTCAGCTAATGTTTGCTCTGGAAAATCATCAACCCCTTTGTTAGTGCAGCTGATGGTAGATCCAGCCACGGTCTTTTGGTTGTATTTCTTTTCCAGGTTTAAGGCTTCTTGAGTATGACAGATGAGAAGCACAAAGAGCAGAGTCCATCTGTTACTTTTAACTAGGACAAGGGGGGCAAAAGTCTCCTATAAATAACTTCAACTGTTCTGCTCCCACGTATCTTCCAATCTCTAAAAACACTGGAATACTGAATAAAGTGGAGGGGAACACAGTACTATGCATGTAGGCTGCAACTTGTCATACTGATTATCTTCTGCATCAAATTGATTACATTAACCAGAAAGCAGAATTTTTAAGAAATCTCTCTGAACTGTTCATTCCAAGAACAATTAAATCTAAAGTAAGAAGAATCACGACAAATTGCTGACAAGTGTTAAAACATCATCTGCTGGCAGCTTTTTTCTTTTAAGAAGATGTCATAGCAAAGTCAAAACCAAGAAGTCTACAATAGAAGATATCAAATGACATTTAATAGAACATGAGGCAAGATGTTCATGTGTAAAATCCTTTGTCAATCCTTGCCATTAGTCAACACGCACACATTAGGGATACTACAGACAGTGTAATGGAAAGACCCCACTGTAAGATTATGTGCCATTTCAAACAATTTTATCTGAGCCTTATCTGACAAGAACTGAAACTTGAGTGAGGAATAAGAGGAATAATGCTGCTAGATGCAGCAAGCAGATAGCTTCCTTAATAGACTCAGATTTAGAGTTCTGAATTCAATCAATCCAATATAGAATTTTTTTAGAATTCAACTGTGTAGCTGTTCTAACAACAAAACTAATTAAGCCTGATAGTGAATGCTCACATGTCTTGCAGCTGATTGACTTTAATCTAATTATTCCTTAAACCCTGGAGTGAGCTCATCCCTTAACCAAAAAATCTGCACAGGAGAAAGTTTAGCCTCGTTCTTGGAAAAAACGAATCAACAACTTTTGCCCCATTGTTAGGAAATCCATAACATCATTCTCCCTCATGAATTACCTCATGGCTAGTGAAGGGCAATCTCATGCTTCATTTTGGTGTGGCATTACCTCTTCTCTGCTGTGCTCTTACAATTCACATAGAAATGTCAGGAAGGTTTGAGAAACCAAATTCGGTCAAAGTAGGCCATGTTATAGAGAGCAGTCAGCACTCACAGACAAGTCAAGCTTATTGATATTCTACTAAGAAAAAGCAGGCAAAAGAGTTATGGGAGGAACATTTCAGGAAGTTCTCAAATTAACTCTCCACAGTTTTGAAGTAAGGCTTCCAAAAGAGGGAGGGCAGCTTTCAGTCACAATACAGTATGTGACACTGGAAGAATTTTGAGTTTATTGGTTTAAAATTAGTAGAACCCTATTGATTTCAGTCTTTTTAAATCATATAGAAGTCTTCTTTTAGGAAAAATATAGTTCTGAGTGTCAAAATAACTGCAGCTGACAGATACTTTTTGGAAATGTTTCATGTCTATGGAAGTCATAACAAATGCTATTACTTTCCCTCATTCCCAGCACACACGCTTCTCTAGGCAAAGCTAAGCACACTGAGCAGACTCAGCCTAATACACTCATTTGGTATTTGTCATCAAAAATGATTACATAACAAGTGAATAGAGGAAAAAAGTTAGCAGGTCTAGAAAAAATTCTGTTCGGGCAGCTGTTTAGAAACATTCCGAACAAAAGCTTTCCCCCTGCATGCTGATTTTAAGATTAGCTGGGCTATAGATGGAATCTTCTCAACCTCAACTTGGAAGTGCAAAAAACCAATGGTATCTCTGACTAATGATGAGAAAGAAAACCTGTTATATTGCCCTCTCACACTCTTAGAGGAAAAAACACAATATTGCATCTTAGAAGAGTCCTCTTATGTTCCCATAACCATTACACCTAAAGCTTCAGGTTTATATACCATAATCAGGAGAAATTTAACATAATTAGTTACCAAGACTTAAGTCATCATAACTTTTGCAAAGCATGCACTCTCCCAACTTTCAAGTATTGCAGTACTAGACTCACATACTTCTTGTGTCATGGGAACTAATGTCCAAATCCCATGTTTGGTGAAGGATATTTATCTCCAACCCAAAGAGTGGTCTAGAGGGACCAGTTATATAGATTGCTGAGGACAGTTAACCTGCATTTTGTCATTTACACTAATCCATACAGCATAAGCCCTGCTTTTAAAGATCTTTCTTTTTTTAAATGTAAGTTTGAGTTTCTCTCAAAAGATACACAACTGCTAACATAGAAGGATAAATACAACTGATGCTATCAGATAAAGTGTTTCTCCACAAGCAGTAAGAGAAAGAATAGGGTTAGATCTCATCTATTGCTATAGCTTCCCTGCAGACACAAGGTCTCATCCTGCTTGCAACTTACAAAACAGTTTTACATTCAATTCAGTAGGCTGCTTGGTAATTTTGCCAACATTAACAGGTAACACACTTGGATGAGGAACATTTGAATAACACTATGTATATTAACTCATATTCTGCCACTGACCTGAAGAAGTTTCCTTTCTTAGTTCCCTCCTTATTCTACTTAAGAATGCCTTAGCTATTCAAAGTTAAGTTTATGTTGTACTTTGCTTGGCAACAGATCCAGCAGCTCCTAAGTCTCATTTGGCCAAGTTCTCTTCATACAATAAAAATAGCTTACACATCTTGCTGTACCTATGAATTTAGCTGAGTAGCTGACCCAGTGTGCCGCGCTCTTGTTACTTGCATAGCGGTCACAGAGATTAACAGGTCTGCTCTGCCTTTGCCAATGACCTTGGTAAAGTTTGGTTTGTTGGCACAGGTTGCAGATTCACATTGCTTTAAAACAAATGCCAGGTTTAGTCTCCTCTTATGATGGCTTACCAAAAACATCATGCTAGCAGCAGTGGCCCACAAATTTTACTGAGGAAGCATCAAACTTTGGAGTCAAGCAGAGACTTTAAAACTGGGTTTCCATTTGCTGAAAGAAACCAGCAACATCTAGCAGAAGAAATGAGCAAGTGCTACAATAAGTGAGACACACAAGAAAACCCATGTCTATTAGTCAAGTTCATACTTGACTTGGCTACCTACTTTATTAATAGCAGACAAAATCCTAAAAAGCTATAATGTTAGTAGCATGGAATATAGTATGGATGTAATAAGAACAGCAAACTTGGGAGTACTGACCACAGACATTTGATTTTTCCAATCCCTAACTGAACTTAACAAAAATAATAATTCTTTTATACATCATGCCCTGCAATGAGTATTTAACTAGTTAAGCTTGCCTCCACCCTAAATTCAAGTTTGACTCACCTAAGGTAAGCCTTGCTGAAATTCCGAGAGCCCATTTGACAACATGTCAAAAAAAGAATTCAGATTTCTTTATTCCATATTTAATTTCATTCCATATGCTTATCCAAAGATGATTTAAAACCAAATGTAGCTAAGATCAAAGCACAATGAGACCCAAGTTCAAATGTTACAAAGTTATGATGATGCATGGTTAGAGATATGTACAGGTCTGAAATGATGGAAAGGAGGTATTTAGGGATTTTATATTCAATTTATGGCAGAACTGACAAATTTCCCTCATTAACTCTGATTAAGCCCACTGAATTTTCTACAGCTTTTTGGTGATATGCCAAGTGCCAGGAGGCAGAAACATATTTCTGTGGCTTGGTTTGTCTGGTCTGCTTTTGGAAAGTTGCCAGATCTCATTTGACCTTTATAATAAGGTTTAATCCTAGTAGTTGGACTAAGTCACTCATTTAGATGAGCAGACTGGTGCAGCTCAAGCCTAGGTCAACAGTGAAGGAATGTTGTTGCCATTTCACAGCTGTTCAGTGGCTTCTGGGAAAACTGTTGGTGTTCTCAGGGCATTTTCTAGTGGACAGGCACTTAACCTAAGGTTTACTGCCACCATTTGCAGTGCTCAGCAGAAAGACAAACAGCCGAGTCATTAGGGACACAGTGACTTTCTCAATACTGACTTTTCCCAAGTCAGACTTGAATGGAAAAAACCCAAGATTCAAAACAGACAAATACAGGAATACGTATAGTACTTAGAGCTAGCTATCTTCCACTATCTTAAAAGAAAAGTCACCTCACAGGAATGGATCTTCTGAGCCATTGCTTGTAAGTGCTCCAATAATCCTTGTGTTCAGGTAACATGCCTATTGTGGTACAAAGGCTGCTGGTTCTGCTCCACACAGGTGACCCCTTGTGCCCCATCCAGGGGAAAGCTTTCATGACTCCCAGGGCAGCCCCTGGGGATTACTGCTTGTCCTCTGTCACACTGAGCACAGTCCCTTGTCAGGGCTTCCCTTTGGGTTTGGTTCTTGCCTGCCGCTCTCGCACCTCCAGGGTACCACTTGTGCCCTGGCGCTATCTGGCTCCATTGCCCAGCACAAGCTCGGAGTGGGAGCAAGCTCTGCTCTTCCCTTGGCTCCATTTCCCTGGGGACTCTGGCTTGTGCGCAGCAGCCTGTGCGTAGAAGACATTGATGCTTGTGAGCATCAGCTCTGAAACAGTAAAAATAGCAACCAACCCAAAACTAAACCCCATAACATAAAATAGCATAAAAAATAAGTAGCATAAGATAAAATATAAGAAACCAAACCAAAATAAAATCCTGTTTCCACTTGTAAGCTTTGTGATTTGTGTCCATGAAAGTGGTTTTGGAGCTGAAAACCCCTGGTATTGTAAAGGAATAAAAGTGCTATTGTTATTCAGCTCAGGGTGAGCATAGGGCATGGAATGGGATGGCATGGAGAATCAGGGCATGGAAGGGACTACACTAAACTAGAATAGAAATGGAATGGGTTATGTTATATAATACCCACAAGTCTGCATGACAAGTGACGCCCTAGGTCTAAGGGGTCCACCCAGGGGAGCAGCTTTCGGCAGTGCAGGTCCCAGACCCATTCGGGAGACGGGGACAGGCTCAGCTACAATGTGGCTTAGGCAGGGATTGAAGGTCCCAGGCTGAGCTGAGACACATCCCTTGGGCCCTCGGCAGGAGGCAGTGGTGGGGGGGTACCAGTGGAGGTGGGTCTCAGTCACTGAGGCCTTTGAGCACCCCCAGGACCCTGGCAGAAGTAGACCTGTTCTGCTCATAGGCTCCCCTTTAGACATTGACGCTTGGCCTCTTTGGAGGCCAAGTACTGGGCATATGGACCTTCTCTCTGATGCAGTACTGTTCTTAGGCTCTTGTGTCTCAGTATGTTTTCCCACAGGAAACAGCTCAGGCATTTCTAAAAATGAGTACAAGGAAATAAAAACAAATCCACAGTGAACTGAGCAGGTATTGCTCACCTCAAAAAGATTTGCAACCATTGGATTGAGGAGGATGTCCTGCTTCAGACTGAGGCTTCCAGCCTCCCCAGTGCTAGAGATGTGGAAACGCAGCTCAACTGGATGAACACAGAAGACTTCCATAATACCACACACTTTATCTTCTACTCTGGGGCCTCTGGGGAGATTTAGATGAGACATTAGGAAGAAACTCTTCTCTGTGAGGGTGCTGAGGCGCTGTCACAGGGTGCCCAGAGAAGCTGTGGCTGCCCCATCCCTGGCAGTGTTCAAGGCCAGGTTGGACACAGGGGCTTGGAGCAAGCTGCTCTATGGAAGGTGTCCCTGCCCGTGTCAGGGGGTTGGAACTGGATGAGCTTTAAGGTCCCTTCCAACACAAACCAGTCTGGGATTTTGTATGTAAGCAGATTATACTGGTGGTGAAATGGTTTCCAGTGAGATGTCTCAGCTGTAGGACTTCAGTTGGTGTTCCCTTGGACACTGTTATCCTGTATTCTGTGGTGGACATCTCTCCTTCTTCTGGTACTATGCTTAAGAACTCTTGCTTTCCTGCAAGCCAGGGAGGATTGGAAATGTCTTCTCACAGTGTCTCATCTTAACCAGTCTCAATAAGTGATTGTTTCGGGCTTCAAAGCCTCTTCCTCGATTCCCAAGAGCCCTGCTCTTGCTGCTCACCAAGATGAAAACTTTAAACGCTGGGTCTCACAACCTTCCCAGACTTCCAATAGACACAATGTGGCTGCAGCCTGGGTGTTTATTTAGACTTCAAGGGAAAGAACCACAGAAGGAAAGAAATCTATCCAAATAATAAGACCTTTTCTCCTGATGACTTTTTGATGACATTATTCTGGTGGTAGACACTTGACTTTACAGTATGTAAATATTCATTTGTTTTCCCATATGAGGAGAAAATTCAAGTCAAATAAATTCAAGTCAATTTGGTACTCTAATTTCTCTCCTTTTAAAAAGTTCCCTCTTATTTTTGCAACTAAGTAATATGTGTTTGACTTAACCATTCATTTTTTCCCATGAGTGAGCTTGGAGAAACACAATAATGTTAAAAATAGAGGTGAAAAGTAACTTCTTGGAGCAGTGATCCTAGCACAGAGCAGTTCTTTCATCATTCATTGTCCACCATGGCAAAAGTAAAGCTTAATCCTAGTACCAAAAGTTGACTGATTGATCCTTAACTCATGAAAAAGGTTTCCTTTGGTACTGGCTTGCACAGACTTGAATTGCTCTTCCTGATCCTGTAGTGGCACTACTCAAACTGTTGAAGGGCAGCAATGCTTCTCTAATTATCCATTATTACATCTCAGTCATCCAGATCCTTGCTAAGCACCGCTTCTGATAATGGCCTTTAGCTCCGGCCCAGTTTTTATCCAAACGAATTTCAAAATCCCTCTTCACTTTATTAGAACAGTGCACTAGCTGGACAACAGCCTTGTTGGATCCAGGCAGTATACAGAAGTGTTGCTTTACAAACACAGATCCAGACTCTGCCACCACACAGGGAAAGGTTTATGCTTCTGGGCTCAGTCTGCCTGTTAGTCTGCTTCAGAGAAACTTGCTCGCTTTGATGCTGTTCACTTCAGTCAGAATGAATGTTTCTTTTGGTGCAGATTTAACTGTTTTCCTCATTTGGGTTGGATTTTTATATGTCCTCAGTTTTGAGTTTAAGAAGTCAACCCTTTCTTTTGGAAGATGAGAGACTTTAGGGTCTCCTTTGTGAGGAGAAACAGTAGTTCCTTCCTCATGGCAGTAAGGAGGAACATCACGTAGTCCTAGGGCTAGAATTGGTGCTTGCTTTGATTCCTTTAAGGATCCCAGACCAAAACTCCTGCAGTACAGGATTTTTAGTCTTTTTTTCCCCCAGCAAACCAGGGAAGAGCCTTCAGGATCATAACACCATGTGGGCTTTGTCTCAGAAGAAGAAACCTATTAGTCAGAAGAACCCATGGTATCAACTAAACTCTGTTATCTTGAGATGAGTTGAGCATCAGCTGGGAGAAAGCTGGTTCCAAGCTGCAGCTGTTATGAATTAGCACAATCCCAGCAGGAGCCTATAGAAGGGCTGAGAGGCTGGTGTAGTTGATGGGTGAGGGTTTAATGTTGTTGGGTCAGCTTTGGGTTGTCTTAGTGCTGTGAGTGGCTAGGAAGGTCTTTGGCCTTTAGGACTCTGTTGATATCTGTAGGTTTTGAGTGTTGATGTTCCCTGAATCAGCAGTAAGATGCTGTAGGGTGCAGGAGGGCTGTGAGGGAAAGGGTAGATGGAGAGAACTAAGTGCCATCTTTTCACGGATGCTGTTCCTTTGATCTGGGCAGACTGGTATGGCTACAAGGCAAGTCATCTGGGGCTAAAAGGTAAGTGAAAAACTGGTTGGCCTATATGAAGACTAGCAGAAGAGAGGAGAGTAAAAGTTTCAGTGAAGAGGAAGTGGGCAAAAATAATGTGCAATTAAATAGCTTTGAAGCTGAGCAAAGAAAGAGAGAGGTAAAAGAAATACCAGCAATCCTAGGTGTAAAGTCAATAGCTAGGACTTCTTGAAAGCACCTGGATGTCTAACTCCCATCTCAATGCCTTGAGTAGCTACAGAATACTTGGCATTCAAACTTAGTGCAGAGCCAGTGTGGAAAGGGACAGCTGGCAAAGCTGTGCTGGAGGCATTCCAGTTTGGTTCAGTAGAGCTGGCTGCTCAAAAATGCCATCTCCTGGGAGTTGTGCTGGTTGTGGGGTTTCTTACCTCATTCCCGTTGGCTTTAGTAAGCTTGGACCTTCCCCTGGAGCTGTTGGGTGTCAGTTTGACATCACACCTGGCAGTGATAAGCATGTGTCTGGGTTTTTTTGTACTGATGGCTGTTTAAATACACCAGTGAAACACTGTGTGCTGTGCAACAGGAATAATCAACTCCTGAAAGCTCTAGACTGGTGTCAGGAGAATGAGTGTTGAAGACTTTTGCCTGCAAACCCCAGCAGTAACAAAGCTCCTGAATTTGGTCCAGTGGGTCTCTGTACCTGTATGTGGGCACTGGCTTCAGTGGCATCATTCTACAGATGTGAAATGATTTGTTCCCTCTTTTCTATTGTATGTCCCAGGATACTGGAGGCAGAAATCTTGGCTATTTGAAGGGGAGTGGGAAGAAAAACAAGCCAGATATAATGGAAGTATGTGTTCTATTATTTTTCCTCCAGCCCTTAATTGTGTTTCATGCTTGCTTAGCATAATTAACACAGGGGAAGGGCTGTGCAGTTTGGTGCCTAAGTCTCTAAAAGCTTGACTGTAGACCACCTCAGTGTATGTTCTTCATTGGTGTTTGAATGCTATACTATGCAGATAGGTGCTTTAGAGTCACCAGGAAGCCTTGCAAGATTGATGTGCATCTTCAAACTGTGTTTTGCTTCTAAAGGGAAAAAGCTGTGTAAAAGTGATTTGGGTAGTTTTTTGCTTTTCTATTGTTAATTTTTCACTCCCCAATATTCAGAATATGTGTATAAATACTCTGTAGGCTGCTGACTTTGTGTGAGTGGTCATATTGTGAATGAGAAGATCTGGCTGTCCATGGCTGCATATCCTTGAGGATGAATATATCTCTGCACAGCAGTGCCATACAGGTACTGTGTGTTCCATGTGGGTGTTCTTCTCTGGGCGTTAAAGAATAGGGTCCTAGTTTTGTTTTAAAGCAATAGCATTAAACCAGACCTGTTTGGATATGATCAAAATCTGGTGACTGTTTCACACACTAGGCGTGGATTTGTGCATGTGTGTGTGCCTGCACCACTGCATGTTGTTCTGCAGCAGAACTGCTACTCAGAAGGATAGCTGCCTAGATAGATTCGAGTTATGCACCAAGACGAAGGTAAATAAACACATATACAGTTCATCAGATCTGAATTGCTCTGTTTAAAAAATGGGCTGCTTCTTTCTGAAACACCACCGGTTGCTGCTCCTCTTCTAATTTTAACAGAACCAATTATACTGAGAAAAGTTGTATGTTATTCTCCTAGATGAATATATACTTCTGGTTAAATTCCTTTCCATGGTTTATACCCTAAACAGCTAATGTTTAGCCCTTAAAAATAATCCTCCCTCTTGGAGACAAATGCTTTCCTTTCAACACCGTTTCCTTCATACCAGGGCGAGGGTGGGATTCCCAGCCTCGGGCTGATCTGCAGCTCTAGACTGAAACTAAATACAATGCCCTGGGACCAAGTCCCATCATCTGCAGAAGCTGGGCAAGAGGAAATGTTTCTTGTGTTAGCTCAGCTTGTGGCCACACTGGGAGAATTTGTTTTCACACCAAACAGTGGGCTGAATGCTTTGCTGGGGGGGAAAGGAGAATCAAGGACTGATCCTGGAGAGAAAATGCTTTACCTGAATGATAGTCCTTTCCAAAGACATGCTGTTGTTTTTCAGTGGTTGTGTGTATGTGGTAATGCCTCCCTGAGACACAAGTGTAAACACTGTGCTAGTAGTACACTTCTATGCACAATGTTAGGGCTCAGGATACGTGCTTATGTTTGTTTCTTGTTGTCTTTAAACCATAGGGACAAGTGGTGCAGAGCTTGTGCTGCACAACTCTCACCTAGCTCTTGTTCCCAGAACTTCAATTTTGATGACCCTGGTGACAGGGTTTGGGTAACTTATGAAGCTGTTTGCAGGTTGCTGCTGAGTGTGTACTTTTGTTTCAGGTTGAATTCAAAGAACAATATAAAAATGCTGGGTTGAAAATGCTGTGCACCCTCTTGATTATTGTTTAACCTATTTCCCCTGTGTTGTTCAGTGGTGTCTGGCCAGGAACAGCCCCTGTTTGGTTTGGGCTTTGACCTCCCATTGTGCAGGGAACTGAGAGCCCTCATGGAGCTCAGCCTAGCACAAGTCTGATCACAAAGCCTGTCTCCATGTGCGGTAATGAGACCAACACTTTGGGCTTGTAAATCACCACCCATCAGGATCAGGAGGTGAATGCTGTGCTTGTTGTTGTGGCAAATATTGCGAGTGAAGTTCTCACATCTCCCTCTTGAGTGATGAGAGATAACATTAGCAATGCTTGGTTTACTTCTGCGTGTATGTGGATTTTGCGTGCCTGTGGCTTTGCTAACAGTTTTCTTTAGCCTTTATTTCCTAGATAATGTTGTACTAATTCCTGCTTTCTAGCTGGCATAGGTGCATCTTTATACCCTTCATTTGGAGCAGGAACTATTCCTGACCCCTTGTCTTCCAGGCAAAGCCTTTGGGATGAAAATGCACCTTCAGGTTACTTGCTAATAACAGCTTGGTATGAATATAAGCAATAGGATGGTTGGGCAATGTGACAATCTTTTCATTAAAATGCATAATGCCTTCTGAAAATCCTGCAGAATATGATAAAACCATTCCTTACTGTGTTTTAAGACAAAGCTGTAGAGGCAGTTATTTTTTCAGACTGTCAAAATTATCCCTGCACTGTTAGAATGGAGGTAACGGAGGAGTTTCTGGGTCTAATAATGGCAAATAGCTTCCAGTAGCTACTTTCCACTTTCTTAGCAACAATTTTAGACTCTTGTTGACTGATGGACAGCATAACCACTTCCAAACTTCAGATGGTCCCCTTAAAGAACAAAATAATCTTTCATTGCCTTATAAAAGCTACTCTGACTTGAACATTGTTTTTGAGGTCTGGAATACTCAACCACAGCTCAATGCCAGAGTCCTGGCATTCAACATACTGACTTGTAAGAAAAATGTACGTAGTCAAGAGCGAGCAGGAGACACACATATGGAAGCTGGCAAATAACTACTGCCATTCTGCTGCTTACTGGCAGTGGCTGAAAGTGCCAGTGAGTCGCAAAGCAATGAATACAGGTTGAATATGGGTTCTGCAGTCACAGCCAGCTCTTTGTTTTTTCCCCTTTAGTGGTGTGTTATTTTTTGCTGGTTGGTATGTGTTCAATTTCTTCTATTTCTCTTCTGAAGTCTACTCAAGAAGACCACAAACTGCTGCTGAAAGAAAAGGAAGGCTGAGTCAGTTGTTAACATTATTGACTGCTGCTTGATATCCTTGAGCTTATTGCCTAATGGTGTGTATGTGGATTTTGGAGGACAAGAGGAATTGTGAAGGTTGAGGGGAATAAAATGGAGGCCTCCCTGAAAATAAGATTTAGCTTTATGTTCTGGCTAGGGAGATTAAAAATGGTCATAGGAAGACTTCTTCTCTTTAATCACTGCCTTAGCCTACCTTGTCTATCCATTTCTTCCCTTGCAATGACATAATCTGAAGCAAGCATTTTATAACTAAATCCATTTAATGCTAGGTTACAGCAGAGCCCAGTGTGATACTGGCATGTGGGCTGGTTATCTGGTCACATAGGTGGCTGAACACCTCCACTCGGTTTGTCTTTGCGTCACCAGGTTCAATGCTCAGTTGATTAACTGAGAGATGCTTCTCAACAGCACATATGGGTTTGCTGTCATTAGGGCTTCTAGAAAGTTTGTTGGTGTAACCAGATGGCTTGTTTAGTGTTCCTGAGAACTGATCCTTCTTGGAGCCAAATCCTTGTAGGGTGACCAGATGTACAAATGCAGCTACTAGCAAGATGGTTGGAAATGGAACTGGAATAGCGCCTCATTGCAAGTTTATTTGGGAAAAGCATTGCACTAAAAAGTGAAGTAACAGTCTAATAAGTCTATGCCAGATTACTAGATTTTTATTGCAGTAGAATTTGTTAGAGGTTTGCCATAGCATAGTAGTGCTCTCATACAGAAGTAGCACAGTAAATTAAGCAACCATTGCATATATGCAGGGATGTTTACTGGAGAGGGATGCTTTCATCAAGGACTGTAGTGATAGGACAAGGGGCAATGGATTCAAATTTAAACAGGGGAGATTTAGGTTGGATGTAAGGCAGAAGTTCTTCCCTGTGAGGGTGCTGAGGCACTGGCACAGGGTGCCCAGAGATGCTGTGGCTACCCCATCCCTGGTAACGTTCAAGGCCAGGTTGGATGGGGCTTGGAGCAACCTGCTCCAGTGGAAGGTGTCACTGCACATGACAAGGGGTTGGAACTGGATGATCTCAAGGTTCTTTCCAACACAAACCATTCTGCATGATGAACCTCCTGTCATAAAAAGAAATAGCTGTGTATTTAACCCATGGGGAAGTCAGTTATTGCTAGCTCCTCCTTTGCGTTGAGGTTCAAGTCATAACCAGGTAAAATTCATAAAGTCCATCAACTGAGTCAGCTTCAAACAGCCTGTAGTGAGTACAGTCCTCAAAGGCATATTCAGTTGATCCAGCCCACACTTAATGACTCTTCTTTCTGAACAGATGAATGCAGGAGGTGCAGGTGGTTTTGGTGTGCAACTGTAAATGAATACCTGGTGCACACCTGTTTGTAAATGGAAGTTTTGATTAATCTGAAGGTAAGCTTTTAGAGGCTGGTGAAATGGAGTCAAATTTTGCATCTTGCTGTGGCTTCTAAAAATAGGTTGAATGTTTGATGTGGCCAAGTGCCAGGGACACCAGCCATTAAATACAACTCCTTATAACTTCCTCTGGTTAATTCAGTAAAGCCTGACTCTTTCCACCCCTTTTCGCTTTGCTGCAGGTAGATTCTATACTTGCAGTTAGTACTTAGAGTTAGCTTGAAGCTTGCAGGGGTACAATATAGCAGTTCCCTGAGGGAGTATCTGATTCTGTAAAAGCACAATGATCCTTTTCGGGATGTGTAGGAAGAGTCTGTTTAAGCTATTGTTTAACACTGGAGTAGCCCTGCTTTGGTTTTCAGGGTGTTTAGGTACGTATTGCTTCCTGCAGGCCCAGTAGCTTTGAAATCTATCTTAAAGTATCTTGAACTCTGCCCTAGGTAAGAAAGCCAAAGATAGCACTGAAATGTTCATTTTCTGTCTATTTCTAAACTTAACCAAATAAACTTCAACCTAGATAGATTGTCAGTTCAGTGGCTTACAGCAAAATGTAATAAAATGAATAACTGTAGGCTTTAATATAATCTCACACAATTATATTACTGCCCAATTACTTTTTTGACCTCTTTGGAGCCATGCTCCCCTTTAAAAAGCACACGGTCTGCAGTTCTGACTGTCCTCTCGGCATCTTCTGTGTCAGGTTAATCGATAACTCCGATATTGCATCGTGCCTCTGGCTCCTGCTTGTGAGAGCACAGCCACATGAAAAGTGTGCGTCTTGGGTAAAGAGTTCCTCTATTCTATGGCTATAGATGCTTCCTCAGCTTCTCGGACTCCAGACAACTGAAGACAGGTCTTTACTTTTCTGAAATCATTAAGCAAATGTGACAACTATCTTCTGTCAGTGGTTGGTTGTTTTGAAGTCAATAGGCTGGTCCTCAAATTAAGGCTTCTGACTGAATCCTGTCACTTCCTTCAGTAGCATATCCAGCCAACAGTACTTACAGGTACCTTCACTGATTTTAAACGAGTATGATGGGATATTCTCTGGCTCTGATTTAGGAAATAACTTCAGTTGTTTTAATTTGAGAATGTTTTGCATTGATTGATGCTTGGAAGAGAATGACATTGATGTAGCAACTGGTGCTGGAGAGTCTAGAAAGGGCATCAGAGAGATAGACCTTTGTCTGTGACTCTTTTGAAATGTGTTATAAGGTTTCTGTTAGCCCACAGTGGGTGCAGGACTGCTGGTCTTGTCCTTGTATGATACTGATTAGAATATGGTCTCATTTTGTGAAGTTGAGCAAGGGGCCATAAAGAGGAAATGCAGGTAGTTTCTATGGACTGAGTAATCCAAGGCATCTTGCTTTAACACCCTGAGGGTTAAAGGTTCAAACAAAAGCTTCCAGGTCTGCGGGATCAGACTTAAGTGCTGCATGCCCACAAATCACACTGAGTTTATTGTACTATGGAAATGGAAGGAAAAAGAACAGCTCAGCAGCTCACTTGATCAAACCTGGACAGAATTCCCCCAAACATAACTGTATTAAGGGGTAGAAGCCGCATAGTGAAGTCTGGAGAACTGAGAATTGCCATGCAGCCTGAGAGTGGTGTTTTTAATGAAAACATCAAATGCCAAGTCCCATAATGTTGGAGACATTTCTAAAACTGTAATGAAGGAAGAACTCTTAATTAAGAAAGGAGTATTTATTTCATGCACAACATCATCAGAATATGTAATGCATTTTATATTGGTGTATGTATGTGTAATAGTCCTTTTCGCTTCCAATGGAGAATTTGAGTGCTTTGAAGACCTGCATTAAACCTCGTTAGTGTCTCTGAAGCTATCCAGCTAAGAGTCAATAGCAATAATGAGAAGGGACAAGTCTTTAACATGTTGATACGCAGAGATGCCTATGCTGGTGCAGAATGTCCCACTTGACATGCAAACTGCTTGGCAGGAGGTTTCGGGTTCACAGTTTGATGGGTGTCTTGGTTCAATCCGGTCTCCTGTGTCACTTTGAAATATGGCCCTGGGTGATGTCTGCCAGACAGCTCCTAATGAAAAGAGACCTCCTTGGAAGGGGCAAGACCAATGCATGTCTCTGTGCTGGCGTGGCTTCCTGTAATATGGCCATGGAGCAAAAGGTGTAGGGTTAATAGAAAGCAACAGTGTCTTGCTGAACAAATGCTTTCTACTTCATTTAACTGCTGAAGTAAAATGTCTCGGGACCCTCTATTTAAAAATAAAAATAAACCTGATAGAATAGAGCTAATCTTTCATTTACAGATAGAAGGGATCAGCTGATGTGCCAGCAGTCAGTGGGTTTCTCCTCCTGGATAGTGAAGGAGATGCTAGACAGAAGAAGTAGTGATGGATGTAGACTTCTAGATTAGTGTTGTTGTAATTGAGATTCTGAAGCTAAGAGCAAGGCATGAGGGCAGTGGATATCTCTTCTAGCTCTAACACTTCCCCTAATGAATAATGAGAAGGACAAGATTTGGGATATACAGATGCCTCAGGTCTCTTAAGAGAGTCCTGAAACTTGCTTGTCTTTTCTCAGCTTTGAGAGTTGATCTCTTGCAATACAGTGAAGAAAGAGCGGGGGGAAAAAGATGTAAAAAGAAAACAGCAGGGAATATTGCAGTGAAAGAGAAATATTAAATGTAGTTAGAGCTGGGGGGAACCTTTGTTTGGCAGCTTATTTTTTGGCTTTCAGCCTGATCCAGGAAACCACTTCTATCAAGAGAATGAAACATTAAAGCCAGAAATTTAATTGCTTAAGAAAAAAGATTTACTGCCCATGAGGTTCGTTGGCATCCAAAATAAGGTCTGTTCTGTAGCGTATGCTGCATCTCGACCACGCTGCAAACTATTGCAGAGAAAAAGAAATCCTTGCATCTCCAAGAGCAGACTTCTTGTTCCACCACAAGAAAGTGATTTCTCAATACCACTGGAATGTGGTTTCTAGGACAGAATTTCTGCTTACAATATTTGCCTGTCATCTGGTGAATTTAAAGAATGAAGTTAAAGGAGGAAATATTTTGTTATTATAGATCAAATAAATTATGCCCCAGCTAGATGAATAGCTTGTTGAGTTATCCATAAGACACTTTATTTTTCTTCATGTCTCATTCCTTTAAAGTAGTATAAATGTCACTCTTCTGGCTATTAGCATGTGATGCAACACATACTATGTTTTTGTAGGACAGCGCCAATAAGATAGCTCTTCTAGAGCAAAATGGGACAGCCAAAAGGCTTTATAAATGCCAATTCAGTATTTTCTTGGCTCTGCTCTTATTACTGTGTTTGTTATGAAAAAAGGGGGAAAAAATAGTGTGGTTTTAGCCTTTGGAAACAAAACCCCACCAATCCCCATGCAGTAACTACATGGTAGGACTTTGTATTCTGAGTGAGCATGTTGCCTTGCTGTGGATCACCTGCCTAGGCGGATGAGGGCTTTCTCTGAAGGGCAGCAACAAAGGTGATGGAGGAAAAATCCTGACCCTTTTCTGTGGGTTGCTAAGTTTCTTACATTACCAGAGCATCTAGAACCCCAAACAAACTGTGATCCCTCAAGAGCTTATTGAAGTAGAAGGCACAGATGGAAGGTGGGAATGAAAACTGTGGCACAGAGCAGCATTGTGGTTGTCTGGTACTTAGGAGCTGTAAGGTCAATTTAACACTAAAAAGGGAGATTGAAAAGCATATGCACTCAGCCATGCTGTGCACTGGGAGGGAAGGCAGTGGCTAGGCTCTGGAGAGGGGAGCTGGCTCCAGCATGCCTCTGTTGGAAAGGACTGTGTTGCAGTGGGGCCTCTGGAAGATGAAGGAGAAGGGGGAGAGTCTGTGCTTGGAGATATTCCAGCTCCTGTGCCCTTGGTTCAATCCTGCCAGAGAAATGGATCAAAAGCAGCACTGGGGTGAACTGCTAGGCAGGTTTAACCAGTGGAGAGCATTGTTCGAAGGGGGTTCCTCTACACTGGAGTGTAGTCCACTTGTGCATCATCACAGTGATATCACCAAGAGCTTTTTGGTCTTAACCTTTAATAGAAATGGACAGTTTTTGGGGGAAAAACCTGAAGTTGATGCCAAGCCAAGGCATCTGGTTTACTTCCCCATGTCCAAACACCAGTAATACTTTTAAAGCTATCTGCAGACATGTAAAATACAAAAATACACCAAATGATATACATGGGAAAGTGGTTGCCAAGAAATAATGACAGTCATTATTTTCACTGTCTCTTTCTTTTTTTGGCTTGTCCACATCTGTGAGCACGGAAGCAAGTCAGACCCAGGCAATGTGTTGGGATTTGAATTTGGGATTAACCACCTTTTTGGCAGCTCTCTGGCAACGTGCTTGCTCCAACAGCTGATGTATATTGTAGTTCTGCTATGGACCGCACAAGTCAGGAGCTGCAGCAGAGGTTACCTTATTGAAATTAACTTGGGAGCAAGATCTTCCCCAGATGGGATCCAGTGTACAAGTCTATATATTTCTCTTTCATGCTTGAGAAGTACAACTACCTGCTGGGTCTTCTATTTCAGTATTCATTAGCATGAGTGTCTGCTCCCTGCTTTTCCCAGCTCAGCCAGACAAGCCTATCTGCTTTGTAATTAACAGACTGGGGTCTGGTGGCTGAAAAACTCTCCTCATCTCACTGGTTTAGTGTTTCAGAAAGGCTTAAATTTGAAAAAAACATAAACATCTGGGTTGCATTCCTAAAGCATCCTCACACATCCCGACAAGAGCAGAGTTGTGCGTTGGATAAGCTGGCGTCTGAAGGTTTAAAGACTTCTGGTTAGTGCTTGGTAAGATATAACTTGGCATTTTGTTGTAATTTTCACAGAACATCTTTACTTCTGGGCTGTATTTTCCTTCCTTCCTTTGAAGTTAGTTTTTATTTTCTTGATATTGTTGTGATTTAGTTAGAGAACTGGTTTATTTTTGAATAGACCAAGTTCTTCTCCTTTGACTTTATGCCTACAAGTAGGTACCAGGCACTTAAAGGATCAAGCACTGCTGATGTGATGTTTTCCTGCAAGCCTGTTAGCTCTTTCATCAAGTATTCAGTGGTATCTGAAGTTGCTTTCTTCCTTCTGAAGGTGGGATGACGATCAGTGTTTTTGAAAGGCTTTATCCTCTGTACCTCATAAACAGCTTTGCTTTTTAGGTGACAGTTGTAGCAGAGGTCCTTTGCTATGAGTGGCATAAGTGTGAAGACACTTTGCAGCAGAATACATAGTGAAATGCCAAGTGCTTGTGGGGGTGATGTGACATTGTGAAAACAATAGCAAAGAGCATGTAGGCATACCTCTATGTGCAAGGCACATACAAAGCTCTTTGGGGTGTGCAAAGTGTGTGCTCAGTGTGGTGCAGGAGTCTGGGTAACATAGTCTCATGGTTGGAGCACACCAATCCTTGCTGTTGTACAGCTTGTCTGTGCTAGGGGATGTGTGACTTGGTGACATAGGCAAGTGTATTCAATCCTTCCTTGCTGCCTAAATCAATTTATTCCCCAGTACTTAGGTAAGTGTAACCTTGGTCCTTGTGTTGTTGAAGTGAAAGTGTTCTCCCGTGTGATTTCTTGGCTCTTGAAAGCAGTTGGCATCCTCTAGCAAAGTCTCATTGGATTTGCAGACACTGAGGTTTGTACTCCAAGCATGTAATAATGCACCTGACCTGGCATAAAGAATAAGGTAATTGAATTAACAGGAGGAGAACATTAGTGTTGAGCAGGTCATGAGGCAGGATGAAGGCTGAGCCAAGTCTACTGATGCTTACTCCTGTGACGTGGTCACTGTGACTGATGCCAGTTGCAAGGATTGACAGCTGAGATGAATGACAGGATGAGGATGAAGCTCCTCTGTTGTGTGCTGCTTTGCAATGGGGTTTTCTAAACTGCCTGCTTCTGTCAAACAAAACATGAAATAACTGCATAGAGTTTGCTCTGGAAAGACTCTCCCCCGTCTCTACCCAGTACTTGCTCAGCATCTTTTGATTAAGAGGAAAAATACTTTCCAGTTAGTCAGCTAAAAGATCCGTATTTGTTTATTCCATTTGACTAAATCATGGAGGTCTAGGGGGAAAGTTCAGTGCTGTGTTTGGGAAATAGGACACGTGGTCTTTGCTTATGTGAACAGGAGGCTGCTACTGGATCTCTGTCCCGCTGCTGGTGTCAAAAATGAGATTGGAAAAGTGGCCCTCAAATGTGTTATGTTCCCAAGGTCTGCAGACCTCCCTGTTGCTTGGGCTTGTACCAAAGAGGTTCCTCAGGCTTGGAGGGTGCAAAGGGGCTATTATATTTCTTGGTCATCATGAAAAGGACTTGCAACCTCATCAGCAATCCCACTGGGACAAGTTTAGGAGTAGTGCTGACCAGGGCTGTCCAGCCCCGTGGCACAGCACCTGTGAGATGCATGCCTAGGAGACCTAGTGGGGAAGTGAAGAATTTGAGGCATGAAGAAGAGATATCCCAAGAGCAGATAAAACTGAGGGGGTTTGATTTCCCAGCACCATATGTTTTGATTTATACCTAGGCAGTATGCATGTGTAAAATAGGTAAAAATGACTTTGCAAAGATTGAATTGATTAAACAGTGGACAAAGCAAGAAGGAAACAGACCCTGCAGATGAGCTGGGAAAAGGCAAGGGAAATTGCTTTAAGGTCAATCACTTCTGATCTCTAACTAAAGTATTGAGAGGTTGAATATAAAGGATATCTTATTTTCTAGCAGTGCTCACTTGGTACCTGTGATGTTGCTTCTGGCTTGAACTGTAGAACATTGGGTGCATTTGCCACTTGTGGCCCTCTTAGTGAGGGGAAAAGAGTTAGAGGGTAGCTAAAACATGTGTCTTCCCTGCACTTTAAGTATGTGTTACCTGGTTTCCAGCGAATGGATGCTACTTCCAGCATTGGTGATGGAAAGCTGGGAAGTTCTTACGGATCTGAATGCAGTAGTGGAAACCGGAGCAGCTTCTGTTTTGCAGAAGGAGGGGTTTTGTTCACTGGCTTAAGGGTGATCTAAGAGAAGCTGCTCTCTGGGCTTACAATGCGTTAAGCACTTGAAGTCCAAGGCTCTCTGGTAGTCTCTACCTGATGCTACCAGCAAAGGCCCCATTGAGCTCAAGTGGAGCAGGACAGTGCCCAAGGGACAGATGGATCAACAGATGCCTTACCTATGCAAAGCTCTGCATGTCAGTGTGTTGCAGGTGCTATGAAAGAATCAAGCACAGGACTGTAAATGGAAAAGCAAGAAGGTCATGATGTAAATATTGCTGGAATGGAAAGCCTTACCTAATAAAGAAGTAAAACCTGCACAGTCAGCGTTGCCAACCTAAGCTAGACAGCTCTTGGAGCTTGGGAGAGCTGTGAAATGAACACCTGGCTGACAGAAAAGGCCTCAGATGTGATGTCCTCTGGCCAAGCTTCAGCATGGGGAGGAAGACTGTAAATCAGGAGACTTTCTCACTGATACCAGTGCCTGTGTATGGTCTTGGCAATACACATCTCCCAGCAGTGTGCAGGTATTGCTGATCCCAGGGTAGGTGGTCTGAGGCTCCCATTGTTCCTCTGACTCCAGTTGTCTTCCTCCTCCTGACAAGCCAGTTGGGGATTTATGGTGGGAGAGCAGCCCAAGAAGTGCTGCTAAACCAGCAGGGAAGCATCCCTTGATGGGTGGTTTCTTTTTAGAGCAGCATAGCAGAGGCTGGGTGGTGAGAAGTCCATTTCCCATGCCCACCACATACAAGGTCTCTGCTCCTCCTGCCTTATCTCTGTAGCAGGATGGGGCAGAGCTGATCCTTTGTGGAGCAACATTTAAATGTAATAGCAATTTTCACCTATGCTGTACACAGGATGAATAGGCTTGTACAAGATTGACCACCTCCTCATTTTGGACAACCAGTGTGGGTTGTTTCCTTATGGAGTAAGTAATTGCCATCTCTAACACAGCAGCAGTGTCCTTGCGCTTCAGAGTTGGTTCCTGAAACCTGGGAGAAACAAAGTAGGAATAATTGGCTCTAATGCGTGGATCAAAGACCATCAAATATGTACAGGGGAACAGCCAAGAGAGTTCTTTCATTTGTACTGAACCTTACGGAACTTACTGCATTCATAAGACCAGGAGCAAATTGTATGTTTTTTGTGATGGAAACTCTCTACCTGTTTACCTTCATTTAAACTCTGTTTGAAACATTGTCATAAAGGTGGGAATTTCTTGTTTTCGAACAAATAGTTTGAAACATGCATGGTCATTCTAACATTTGCTGTCTATCTAGAAGGAAAGATACATCATACAACTTGGCAACCTCATCTTTCACTGTAGCTTTGACTACTAACATAAGCAGTTAAAATGGTTGCTTTGAAATACCAAGTTTTCAAGTATGCCAAAGGCCAGATGAGGATTTACCCTTCTTTCTCCTATGTAAAAATTGAGTATAAAGGTTATATTTGGGTAACTTCAGTTCTGGGAAAATGTTAGCTATAGTTTTCTTTACCAGCACAGTTTCTTAGGCAAATAAATAAAAGAAAGAAGCCTTGGTGGTGAATCCGCAAACAGGATGCGAGCAATCTGCATTGTTTCCATGCGTTAGTCAGCTAAAACACTCCTGGCAAATCCTATTCCTTTATCACCCTAATTCTCTGAGTCTGGAAGGAAAATGCAAAAGCATGTTCCAAATAGAAAAGCACCCTCAGCCCTTCTCTTTGTTAACGACTTGCTTTTCAACCTCACATCATCTCAGGGTGTGATTTGACTTAACATTGAGCTCCCATTAGTATATGCAGAACAGACAATTCAATTTACCATCTCTGGGGTCTCGGCTGACAATTATTCCCTTGACACAAAACAAATGGTTTTGTGCATGTGTGCAAGATGCTTCCTACCACTGTACTTTCTTCCAGAGCATCTCTCAGCTGCTCTTTGTTCTGGAAATACTGACTTCAGAATCTGGGAAATGAAGCCATTGAGGCTATGTGTTATCTCAGGGAAGTCATGGGCTGTGCATCTGAAACATGCTACTTTTCTGCTAGAGATATTAGCAATGTAAGCTGTGATCTTGTTTGCTGTGTTAGTTGTGTACATCGCTGCCCTTGCTAAAAAAGGGCAGAAGAATCAAAATCGTGTATATTGCTTGCCAGCAAACAATGTATTATGGTTTTACCCTAGGACACAGAACTCTTCTGTGTCTTCATCTGGCTTGGTGTAGCATCAAACCCTGGGTCTGCCATACAGGGAAGCTGCTGAGAGGGATCCCTGAAGAGGATAAGCAGAGGGAAGCAAGACCTGGTGCACTGGGAGGGGGTTTTGCAGAGAGCTATCAGTCAGCAGCTGTAAGCCCAGACTCCTTGCAGCTGATAACAGATCTGCTCATTCAACCTGACTGCTCATGCATGGAAAATCAAAGACTGAAATCTGTTTAGAGAGGCAAGGAGGGGACCCAACCTTCAGTGAACTCCAGACTACCAGAAAACTGTCCTCAAGGTACTGTGTATAGCACAGGAAGATTAATTTAGCACTTGTGCTTTTAAAGGTGCCTCTGATCTGTGACACAGAAGGTCTGCTCACCTCCTGCAGCAGGAAATTACAAATATCTATATTTTGTGGTTTGGGTTGAAGGGACCTTAAAGCTTGTCCAGTTCCAACCTCCTGCCATGGGCAGGGACACCTTCCACTAGAGCAGGTTGCTCCAAGCCCCATCCAGCCTGGTCTTGAACACTGCCAGGGATGGGGCTTAATTTGAGTTTAATCATTTGAGTTCTAGGCCAATAGCAGTTGATAAACATCCGTATTGAACTATACTTATTAATGTACTAATGAGGCCATATTGCCTTCAAGCAAACTGGGGAAGGATGCTATTCCATCCTGCCTTTATTTGGCTAATGATAATTTCAGCCTCCTTTTCTTTTAGACACTGAAAAGCTCCCTAGTGTATATAGTTGGGTACTTGCTGATTTACAACTGGGTGCAATAGTCTTGATAGGGGTTTTAAATTAATTTCTGCATTTACGTGTAAATAGTTATAAAACATATGATTCACCCTGGCTGCCTTCAGGCTGCCAAGTACTCCCATGCTTGGGAGGAACATAGTGGCTGCAGGCAGACCTGTGTTAGAGTGAAGATTCCCTCTCCTCCCTGTTTCTTTACATGAAGGAATCCTACGCACATCCCAGAAGCCATAGCTGCTGCATCATCTTTAGAATTCTCAATCAGGATGATGATGGGACCAAGAGCCTTAAGGAATACCATGGCACATCCCAGAAAGAGCACAGCCCTTAAGCCTATGGTTAGCCTGTGGAGAGATCCCTGTGGTCCCTACCATGAATGTGCTGGTGGGCACGATGTGCAAGAACAAGCTTCTGTACGGAAAATATACCTCTGTTTGCCCTGAACTGGGCCAGCATCGGAGGTAGTAACAAACATATACATCCAGGCCAGCAGCTCAGACCTGAAGCAGGAATGGAATGAGCCTGTCTGGTGAGGATGCTTCAAAGAAGCCAAAAGCACTACTGCCTTTTGGCAGGAAGATTTGCTGTGCTGTCCCAAAGATAAGCCTTGCAGAACCCATCCAGTTAACCCCCTAAAGAGGTCCCTTAAAAGCTGGAGGTGCTCAGCATCTTTCTGCAGTATCTTGGCACCTCCTGTGCTAGTGGTTTAAAAAGTCCAGAGAACACTCTCCAGCTGAAAGGCACTAACTATGCAAATGTGATGTGAGTCATTATCATTATGGTCCTTTCATGTTCTGACTCAAATCACTGATGCACCTTCTGTGTGCAGCTGACCAAGCAGTATTTCTTACATTATAGGATTCTGATTCCACTTCCATTGTTAATGTTCATTACTTTCTTGGAGAGATACAATTTCATTATTAATACATCACTGTAACAGAACACAGATTACATAAATGCATTTCTGAGCATTAGATAAATATTAGTTTTAAGAACAAAATATGCTTCCTTTGCCAACAATATGCTCCTTCCTGTACAAGTGCTTTATGGCTACGGTTGCAAAAGTACTCAGAAAAGGCTTTTATAGTCTTAAACATAGCAGTGTTAGTATTTGCTTACCCTTTCCTACTTCTATGGAAAATCAGTGTTGTGAGTTTGATAGGTGGTTACCACAAATGCTTGAATGTGTCCAATGATAATACTTAAAAACTGTTTGTTACCTCTCTATGAACATCAAAGAAAGAGCTCCTCGGGTCTGATCTGTTTCAGTCGTACAACCTGTGGCTGTGGTGTGGTTGTCTCTATCTTTGGTGGTCTGAGTAGCCCACTCTTAGAGAACTGATGACATTACAGCTGGCCTGGGACAGACAGACACTGTGGCTACAGCTGGCTGCACTAGGGGTCTTCTGTTCTGCATGGATTCCTGGTGTTGTGTTTGTCCATTATTATGAGTGAGACAGTCTGCTCCAGGTTCTGAAACACAGCAGCAGGACAGGGCTGCTTCAGACAGAAGTTCTTGTGCTTTTATGTTTTGCCTTAAAACTGAACTGGGTTTGGTTTCATTTCAGAACTCCTCTGAGCAAGGATGCTACCAATCCATCCAGGGAAGCTGCAGTGTTCATGCTGCTGCACTCATCAGTTTTAGCACATAGTCCGGGGACATCTTTAAAATGCAAGCTTTGCTATGTTATCTCCTTCATAGATATTCACAGGACTGATGCTCTGGTGGATTAAGTTATTCCATACGTTGTAAACATTAGGCTGATGGAGCTGAAGTGCTGAGGTCCTTTTTTAATCAGAGGCACCAGATTAACTCGCTTTTAGTCTTTCAGAAACTCACTTACTCTTAATGAGTTTACCATGAAATAGGTCCACAAATTTCCTGTCTGGCTTCTTTTGGCACTCTTAGATAAAAATGCCATCTGGGAAGGAGATTTATTGGTTTTGAGATGATGTCCCTTCCTTATCACCTTGTTTTGCTGGCCCTGAGCTCATCCCAAGATAGCGGTACTTACCTAGACAGCATCAGTTTCTGTCAGACACAAATTGTGGAAAAATTAATTTAAAATACCTTGACCTTTCTACCCCAGTAAGATAGGTTTGGGTTTTTTCATAGTAAAACCTCTTGCTAATATAAAATGCTTACATATATATGTATATAAATATGTATGCATACAAGTCAAAACCTCCAGCTGCTTTCTTGTTATACTCGACTCCCATTGTATATTCTGCTTCTTTTGCTTCAGTTTTGTAATGGAAGGATTTTTCTTGTATATCTGCATTTATTTTGCAGAAATGAATTTGGAGCTTCAAATAGCACCTATTGTGCACTGGGATGCTGGTGACAGCCAGGGCGAGTTCTGTGGCTTAATACATATGGACGCTTCAGCTTGATGCACTTCGGTATTTAACTCCATGCATATGGCTGCCTTTAGTAGAGGATGGGTGCAGATGCTGGTTGAAGCCCCATGGGTACTTCCCAGGACATCAGGAGGATGGAGACTTCCCTGCTCTCCATTTCTGTGGCTCAGTGGGACCACAGGAGACTGTAAAATGTTTTGTCAAGAGAAATGAGCATAAATGCTTGCTGCTGGGGGAAGGGGGGGAAGGACTCTTCCTTGTACCCCAAACCCAAGCAAATAAGGAAAAACTGGAGGAAATAAATGATTAGTGTTTATGGAAGCAGCCAGGGCATTTGATGTGTGCATGTGTTATGGTGATGTGGAGGACAGAGCTCACTGTTAACCCTGTGCATTGAGCTCTAGCAATAGCACTTGGAATCTGTTCAAGACCTTTCAAACAAACCAATCCTATAGCTTTCTGTGAACTTTCTATAGCAAATGCCTTACCCAGTACATAGCAAAAGCAAAATAGAAACATATTCCTTGTGCTGTCTGCATGAGCCGAAGGAAGGTTCCTTTATACTCAAAGTTTTGATGTTGAGGGACAAGTGTATCCTGGGATTAGTTGACCCTAGCTGTGACTGCAGAGGTGTTGCTCCTGATACTGAAGAAACCTTGTAGAAAATTGAGTTTGTGTTTTCTGCAATGTGTAGAGAGAGGATTGTGCAGGCATCAGAGGAGGGTGTATCAATTTGCAGGTGTGTTCATGGTATCATTTATGGCAGACTAAATGTGAAAGGACTCCCGAGCATTACACATGGGAGTAAAATAAAGCTCATCACTTGTACATGGTGATGTTTATCTTTTGGTAACGTAGCCATGCACTGCATGGAAGTAGGAGGCTGTTTCGAGGAATGTATGTGATACGTGAGGTGGGAGATGGTGTTTCTTCCAAAGGTCTCTTCAAAGCATTGCCTCATTTTTCTGCTCTTTTGCTTTTATTCCCATATGCTGGTGCCACCTCACATTCCTCACAGCACAATGTTGCTCTCATGCGGGAGACTGACGATTAATTGGTTCCAAGGAATGACTTTACAATAACTTTTTCTTTCTGGAGTCCTCACTAGAGGGGAGGAAGCTGAGACACCAGCAAAATTCATTCCTGCTTTTACCTCTCCGTACAATTCATGCTTTGTGATCTTGCCTCTTCCTCGGTGATGTGTGTGTTTACCAGTGTCCTAATCCAAGCACTGGTCTCGCTTTCACTTAGCGTCTGAGCTCTGATGAGCTGTCAACACTTGATGCTGTCCCTTTCCCTCCTCAGCCTCCCATTTCAGAGTGGAGCATTTGACTCCAAACATCATCTGGAGAGGGTGATTTTTGCAGGGCTCTTTGAGAGAAGCATTTTGTATTTGTTGCCCTGCTAATGGAAGATGAGAGAGCCACATTGCCCCTGTCCCAGCGTTCACAAGGGAAATTATCATCATGTCAAATTACAGCTGCTGGCTCCTACCAGACAATCCCCTTCCTTATCTTATCTATCTACATTTTTTTTTATGCCATGCTCATCATAACATCTAAGTGCCTTAAAAGTTTTCCATTGCTTCAGAGGAAAGATACACTTATGGGTGTGTTAGTGGGAAAACTGTCCCTAATTTTCTGGTTATTCGGTCAATGTGTGGGAACATGGGTGGTAAAGATTAAAGTGAAATGACACTGAAAAAGTGACTTTTCGGTGCAATAACCTTTTCCTTGGTGAAACTGATCCTTGAGATTTTGCCCAAAATATGTTATGTGGGTTTTACTTCTGGTTATGTTTAGAGATTAGCTGGATTCTGCACTGCTTCTGGCACTGGAGGGCGAGTCAGCAAGCAAGCACTAACGTAAGCCCGTGCTCTGCTCCAGTTCATGCTCTCACAGTATTAATCTGCTGTCTTCAGCTGACAGTGATCTCAGGCTGAAGCATTTAAGGCTTTTCTGTTGCTGAGTAGATGGCACAGTCATTGGAAATAAAATAAAACAGTTTTGCTTTTGCATTTCAGTTTCACTTTGTGGTACGCGCTGTAAGGAAACCTGATGCAAAGGCGCCTGGTGCATGTGAAATAAAGCAATTTAAGCTGGGAACTGCTGAGGTGGCAAGAAACCCATAGGGATTTCTTCTTCATTAATCACATTTCTGAGCATGACCATCACTTATGTCCCGTAAGTGTTGTGGGATGTCAGTTGTACCCAACTGCTCTTGATATTTCAACCTGTACCAAGTGTATGGGTTGAAATGAGCATAACATAAGGGTTGATATGTATGTGTGTATACAGGCATGTCTCTGCATGTGTGAAGGCTGCCAGTGTGCTTCGTGAAGTGGATGTGTGTCGCTAGCTGTTTCATTGTCCTCAACTGATTCTTGTTCCTCAGTCTCCAGAGGCCTAGTCTGGATGTAGCCCACTGGCTGATGCTGGAGACCAAAGGATTGCTTCCCAAGCACTGCCCCTGTCCTTATGACACCTCTCAGTTTCCAGGTTCCTTGAATGGCTCCTGTGCTATTGTCTCTTGCCCATTCACTGGCTGTACTTGCTATTCTGCCTTTCCTAGAGATCTGTGCTGTTGAGTTGCACTGTGCAGCAGTGGGCAGCTGGCTGTGAGCCCTTTGATCATAACTGATCCGCTCTGATCCCAATGTGATCTGACAGCTCTCTCTGTGTTCACCTCTTGACCTGGAGCAGTGTTTGCAGGCCAAAGGCTAGCTTTTATTATTTTATCATTTGCAGCCATCTTTGCCTGAGCCCATTTTCATGTCTGTGATGTTATTTCCAGAGCTTCTCTATCAGTTAGGAAGGGTGATGCTCGTGCTCTGCTTTGGTGATAATTTGGATTAGGGCTGGGGAGGGAGACACAGGCTGTGGGGTAGGCAGTTCAAAGACCCTTTAGTATTCTGTCCTGCTGGCACAGAGACTTCAAAGCAAACAGTAATAGTAAATGCAGATCCCAAGTCAAAAGGAATCGCCCTCTGGCAGTTAGTTCTTCCATCTTGGGGTGGGGGGTGGCAGCAAAGATGTCTTGGTGCCAATGAAAACATTATTCTAACAAACTCAACATCTTCTTTAGCTGTACTGCAGGTTTTCTCTTCTGTATTTTAGCACAGCAGCAACTTGCAAATGATCCCAGTGTTTTATCTGCAAACGTCTGCACTGTCAAAAATCAACTTTTTCTGCTGATGTGCTCCAAAATAAAACAATTTTAGCAAAACAAGGGGAGAGCTTAATTTGGCTTCCAGGCTGCACTTCATCCCGCTCGGACATAGTCAGTGCAAAGCAAATAAGCTGCAGCCATGTGGGTTCTGCTGCAGAGGCTGGTGTGCTGCCTTTGATCTTGGAGAAAGTATGAAGCTTCTGGATCTGACTCAGCAAGGTTCTCCCTCATGAGCCTAATAAAAAGCATGCCAGCCATCCTGCTGAAGTCAGTAAGATTATCCATATGCCTACATTTAACACATGCTCAAGTGCCCTGCTGAACTGTTAATGAAGGGAGTTTTCCATTTCTCTTGGACAATGTTGCTTAGACTTCCACTGAGCTGTGCTACAGCAAGGGCAGATGTTGAGAGGAAGCAGAGGGGAAGAGGGGTATTCAACCCAGGTCCTCCTTCAGCAGCCAGTTTTCTTCTACTTAAGGCACAGTTGCTAAAGACTGTGTGATTGGCTTTGCTGTGTGCTGAAAGATCGCTTCCTCTGAGCTTGTGCTCTAATTTCCTGCCTTGTAATTAGCTCTTCCACATGGTTACCCCAATGTGCACAGCATGCAGTCATATGATGAGCTTATGCCACTAGACATCCTCAGCGGGTGGAATCACAAGGCACTGCATTAAATCCTGCCCTCCAAATCTGCTGGACCATAACACAGGCTGATGGCAGAGGAGGGGGCTGACTGTGGAGAACTGACCCCTGAGTGCAGGGACCTGGCTGAGTTTGGACAGAAAGGGATTACTCTCATGCACTTCAAATGGCAGCAGGAGTGCTTTCAGACAGTTGTTTTGAGAAGCATGGTGCCTGCAGGGCCACAGCATATATACCACCCTGCGGAAGCTGGTCCTGCTTTGAGAAGCCTTCTGCCCCTGGCATCCGTTGTGCAGGGGCTTCTGCAGCAGGCTGTGCCAAGGCATCCTTTCCCTCTAATCTTGAAGGGGAGTGTAAAAGGAAAGGAGAAGGATCCAGTGCTCGGGAGCAGTGTCTGAGCACCTTACACTGGGAAATCAGATTAAGCTGACAAGTCCTCTGAGGAAGTGTAGAGACAATGCTGTGTCCTGGTAGGCACCTCCAGCCACAGGCAGGGATCACCACCACCAGACATCCCCCTGGCTGCTCACTGCTCAGCCTCCCCAGTGGCATGCCAGCCCTGGGGACAGGGGCAGAGGCAATTCCCCCCAGCAGATGGAAGTCACCAGAATTATCTCCATTATGTTTGAAGGGCTATGTTTTCATATAGTGCAAATTGGTGCCTCTCTGCTGACTTTCATGGAAAAGGCATTTGAGAAGCTTGATAGGTAATGGGTTCAGACATAAATAAGGGAGATTTAGGTTGGATATTAGGAAGAAATTCTTTATTGTGAGAGTGGTGAATCACTGGAACAGGCATCCCAAGGAAGTTATGAATGCTCCATCTCTGGCAGTGTTCAAGGCCAGGTTGGATGGGGCTTGGAGCAACCTGTTCTAGTGGAAGATGTCCCTGCCTGTGGCAGGGGGTTGGAGAACTGGATGAGCTTTAAGGTCCCTTCCAACCCAAAGCAGTCTGGGATTCTATAAGCTGAAGAGACGGTAGGAAGAATAATGGAGTGTGGGATATGCTGTGATTGTGTAGAATCTGGCTTGGACTGGGTTATGCAGCTTTCTCTGTACGGAGACACTGGACTGAAATAGAGTTTGACTTTGGGTTTCTCCAGAGCAGGATTTCCCCTTTCTTTAAGTACCTGTGATCCCCGATTAAAACCTTAACCTGAGGTGACAGATGTAATTTAATTGAATCTCTTCCTTCAGATTTCACAGGGCTGTTGGTGGGAGAACATCAGCATAGCTTGGACCCACTTATTCCTCAGACTTCCAAATGTTGGTGATTTTTGTCTTTTCCTGAGCATGACCTGGACCCTTGGGCATCTAATGGGTCATTTAAAGTCCCAGGGAATGAGTCTCAGAGGCCCATCATGTTACAGGATGGGGGTGACTTCTTGCTGGCAAGCAAGTAGTCTTCCTCTTGCCTTGCCTCTCCACCATGACAAAAGATGCAGAGATGACTCTTTCCCTGCATTTCTAGCCCTGGTCACCTAGTCCTGTGTTCTTCTCACACATTCAAGCAAGACACTTCTCTGATGACAGCTCCCCAGAGGGCAAACAGCCCCCGACAAGGAAAACAGACCCCCTAGTTGCTGCTGCTCTTGTGTCTGTCTGTGCAGGGTATTTGTTTGCAGAGAGCTTGCATCAACACTCCATCCTGCCTTAGACTAAGCAGACTAATAGACTCTTTCAACACCTCCGTAGCACTGCCCGCTGTCGTAATCATTCAGCGGTCATGGCTCTCTGCAAACAGCAGCACTGAACTCGCCCTTCAATTACCAGTTTATTATTGTAAGACATCTGGGGAGCAGAGTGGTGATAGCCATATGCCAATACAGCCGTGGGCTGCTTGTGAAGTTCCTTGCAGGACATTGAGAGTGAAGCCATGGGTCCCAGTAGTTCTCTTAGGATGGTGACTGACAGCATCTGACATAGGCTTAAAATAACCCACCCCAGGAAAGAAAACCTGACTGCCTCCAACTGGAGAATTCCCAACAAATGAAAACAGAGCTCGGAGGTGGGTTCTTGCATTTGGAAATTGAGGTGGGTTGACCCACCTTTGTGATGCTGGTTCAATGTGCTCACAGGCAAGTCCTTCCAGTACTTAAGAACTTGGTTGCTTTGGGGTTTCATGGAGCCACTGTGGAACAACCCATGTTTTGCTGAAATTCAGAACTGAAGTGAGAGCCGACCCTCACTTTGGACTGATGAAAGCTGGGTTTTTCCTAGTGCTGACACAACAGCCTCTGGCTAGAGAGGGTCTCACGTGGTAGCACTTGTTCTGGGCTGGTTCCCACAGTGATCCTTGGAGGAAAGCTGGGGCACAGAGACTGAAATAACAAGAACCAATCATCATGAAAACACATCTGCTGTGTTCAGAGTGCACACGCTTTGTGAAGTGTGATTGCTATTAGAGCTCAAACTCTCCTGCAGCCCTGGAAAACTGAGCTCCCTCAAAACACTGTTATGCCAAGAAAAAATAAAGATATAGTGAATTTCTCTGTGGCTCCAGGAATTTGAAGAAGCCTCCCAAAACTTTATTCACTCCTTCCAAAACGTCCATGAAAAACAGTTTAACTTCTTGTGAATGGATTGTCAAACAAGAAATGCTTCTAAATTCTTCTCTGTTCGCTAAGTAACTTCCTTAGCTATGTTGTTGTCTCTTTTCCTTTTGTCTCTGTTCCCTGATCTCTCTCATCTCCAATTCAGCATATTCCAAACGCATGCTGAGGGTGTCCACGCTAGCTTAGCAAGTGGAAGGATGTGTTGGCTGTTGCCTTTTCAGATGGTATAATCCAAAGCAGAACATTACCACTTTTATTGGCCAAGATGCAGAATGATTTCTCCTCTTAGCAGGAAAGGCATCCAAGAGATAAGGAAGATAAAGCAGACAAGTGTGCGTGTTTAAACATCTCTGAAACCCTACTTATGCTATTATGCCTTGTTCCTTGTTATTGCTGACTTGTGAAAGAAATAAAATTATCAACGGCAAAATCCTGCTTATTCTAAATTTCCCTTGTGCTGCAGCATAAGCATTAGGAGTAATTCTCTCATGAGACAGCTTGGCGTCAGACACTTGTGAGGTTGGTGCTGGTCCCTCTATTGTAAGAAGCTGGTTGGTAAAATGTGTTTTATCTGTCAGCAACTGGAGCACTAGGCTGGGGTCATTGCAAGAAAGAGGAGCAGGAGTTGCAAATCTGACTGGGAAAATGCTTTTTCATCCCTTCATATTCCAAAAGTATCCAATGCCAAGGTCTTGGGTTGGGAGTTGACTGCTCAGTGCTGTGTAAGATGAAGGTGGAAGAAGGAGCAGTAGCAGGAGGACAGGGCAGATGAGGAATGACTGCCCTGATGGCGACTGGGGATAATGGAGGCTCTGCTGATTGCAGGAGTCTGCTGACTTAGAGGGACCAGGCTGATGAAGAAAAAGAGGGGAAAGAAAAGCCTACGACAAAGAGGTTTAATTTGCATTGTCTGAGAGAAAGGAAGAAGAAAATAAGAGCCAGGATTGGTAAAGATGAGTAGAAAACAACACCTAAAGATTTTCAGGGTACACTGAGGCCAGGTTTCCTCACAGTGCTTTCTGGCCCAGTTCTATCCATCTGTAAGATGCTGAGGATTCAGCTGGAGTCATTGTGGCTGTGTTGCACATTGGTGGATGGGGTAAGTTCCCATCTCCCAGGGATGTGGAGCCAGTAGGGTAATCTGGCATGACTTTTGATCATGCACACCTAGGTATAAACTAAGCAGCATGATGACAGTGAGCTGATTTCCCACCTAAGCTGAAACATTGCTGCATTTAGAAGTTTTAGTGACATGGCTCTGTGAAAATACAGATCTGTACCTCAGATGTCCCTGCTTATGTATTTCAGATGTTTCTATGAGGAAAAAAACTAAGAGTACAAGGGAAATTAAAAAATCCTCAAGCTTTGATTCAGGCCTATGTTAAAAAAGCTACTGAAAAGATATGATTCTGTTAAGTACCTCCTTGTTCAGAACTTGGCTTTGTGAATAGTTTTGGAGTATCCAGTAGACGATGTGACTGAGTAACATTTTCTACTTCAAAAACCAGAATAGAGAGATAGATATCTAGCATTAATGTGGTTTCTGGTGAACCTTTTAAAAAAAACAATCTTCCTTGCTACACAATGAGGCTGTATTGATGGTTATGTGAAAATGTTCATTAGTGTCTTCATTAAATCTGTCTGCTACATACACACACCTATCCATTTATGTGGTCTTGCATATACAAGAGAACACACAAAAACATACATAGAGTTGACCTTAATGCACAGACATGCTTCCAGTGGCTTCAGTAAGAGAGATGAATCTGCTTCGTAATGAACAAACCATTTGGGAACTGCAATGGTAGTGATCCTTCTGCTCTGTGAGCAGAGATGTAAACTGGAGAGAGTTCTGCTTGCATGGCATGTGCTGCAGAACCTAATGCAACTTGCTCTTTAGAACTACAAAGACCACAGAAGTGACTTGACTGCATTTGTTCAGCAGTACCACCTAGCAGCCCAGTGCACACTGAGTAACACATAGAATCATAGAATGGTTTGGGTTGGAAGGAACCTTAAAGCTCATCCAGTTCCAACCCCCTGCCATGGGCAGGGACACCTTCCACT
>JANHGB010010786.1:0-22949 GCA_026283785.1 Coracopsis vasa
ATACAGTGTCTGCTCAGTTTTCACTCTGATCTCTTTCTAGTTTTAGCCTGGATGTCTTGCCACAAACAAATTCTTAATAAAATAAATCCCACTACAGAACTATCTAAAACATTCAACCCTGATAGTAGAAAATAAAGAAATAACTATTGAAAGCATGGTTTTATATCTTCAGATACAGCTAGGGGCAAAGCGTGTTCATCAGAATTTTGTGAAAAAAAGTCTGGACAGCTGCCTGTTGCTTGGATGAAGAACATTCACTGCATACTTGTTCCTCCCACAGAGCCCAAGGATGCAAACGGGTACTATGTATATTGTATCATTTTCAACTGTATTCTAACCCAGAGATATGAATAAAATGCTGTTCATTATACAAAAGGAGAAAGAAAGGGGATAGGGGCTGGATTAGTTACACAACTCAGAAAGCTGAATTTGCAAGTTATTTTTTCTGAGATAAAGCCTGAAGAGGCACATTTTCCAGGAAAGCAGTGTCAGGATGGGAGAAACAGAAGGATCCAGGGAACTCAGTTTGTTTCCATAATGGAAGTTCATATTTAAAGGAGGCAATAAAACATGAACACTGAATTCAAATCCCTCCAAAATTTCATTACATTTGACTTAATTTCCTATCCTCTATTCAGACATATATGCACTAGGTAAGGCTCTGACGGAACAGAAGCATTAAATGTTCTGATGCCAATGTAATATTCTGATTCTTATCCATTAGCAACTAAGATGGTAAGTCGCCTGAAAATTATGTTGGTCTTCCTTTGACTAGGAGTACCCTTGAATATGGACCAAGAATATAGGCATCCAATACATGTTCATTTTTACTTCAGAAAAATCACCCAATGATATTTCCATCAAAGACAGATAAAATATAATTATAACATTTTGAAAGTTTTCAGTTCTGAACTTTAATCCCAACTCAATCGCAAGTCCTAATACAGAGCTCTATCTCCATAGGTCTTCTTACCAAGTCTTCAACCCTTGTGAATGGGTTCTTTTGGTGATATTTCCTTTTGTTCCTCTTCTATGTGTTGTAAAGTAAGCTTTTTAACTTTTAATCACTCACCTTTTTCATTTCCATTTGCATATTGTGGAGGCTTGTTTTTGTCAATGCTGTTAAAGCTCTGGCTTCTCCGATTTAAATTAGAAGCTCCCTGGACTTTGGTACTGCTGCCAGCAGCTGGCACCCTTGAGGGTCCTGGAAGCCTGAAATGGCATAATCAGAAATCAGTTCATTTAATGTAGTGCAACATATAGAGGAGGCAGTATGCAAATAACAGACCAGAATTTAAAACCAACAACTGAAAACAGTGATTTCAGGTAAGCAACAACAAACAGGAGTATTCAATTAGTTAGACTCCACAAATGAAAATAAAAGCTTATCCTTAGACACACAAAAGGGAAAAAGATGCTTTCTAGAGTCACAAGACATGTAAGAAGATGCTTTGCATTTGCCATTAACATTGCTAAAACAGATTCACCCTCACAAACCATTAAAGTGAAATATCAACTTCTATTTAAATCTGTCACTTTTGAAGAGGAAATGTTACAGAAATTGATTAGAAAGCACAACAATACACAGTGGAGAAGTATTTTGTATGTCTTACTCTATGAAATGTTTCACAGCTGTGTTCAGCATAAAAGTTGCCTTTTTAGTTATCTTCTGTTATTTTTCAGAGGACTATTGGCTTATTATTTTAAATGAAAAGTATTGAAAATACATATTTTAGCTAGATGCTACAGATGTGTGATACCTTTTAGATAGAAGTATAAAATGTGGACCATACAGTTCATTTGTTAGTATTTGCTGCCACCTTACTGTGTGGCTATGCTAAGAAAAAAATGGAGACTGTTGTGCCTGCTGTGTGTACACCTGCATCTTTTTTCTGTCTGAATCTATTCTTTGATGTAAGATTCTTTAACACATGTTTACTTTAAACTTTCTGCAGCATGTTTGTGAGCACCCCCACTCTGTTCCAGTTTTGTTATCTGATAAACAAAATGAAATGCTCAAATCAGCAAGAGCCTTTTGCCATAGGAGAAGATCTCTCTTCTGTTTCTCGCTTACTGGAATGATATGGTGATTTTAATAGTGGCAATACAAATTACACCCGAGATATCAAATTTCGTTAGTTTCACTGTATTATGAAAGAGCAGCATCAGAAGGGAGGAAAAAAAATCACATTACAAAGAATTAAAAAATGTTAGATTCCTTCCAAACTCTTGTTTGTTTAATATATTGGTATAACAACAATGTTCAAATAATTTTATTTTTATTAACTAACATATGTAAACAGCAACATGTTCTCTTCCTTTACCAATTTAAACCTTAGAGAACTAATCAACTAGTTATTTTTATGGCTCATTCTGGCTGCCAGCCTGCCCTGCTGGTCTCTTTGCTGAGCCCAGAGCAGACTGTCTCTGCTCTGCATCTGCAAGCATGCTAACCTTTACCATGACCCATGAATTTGAGTGATCTTCTGTTCCCTGAAGAATGCACTAAAACAAACTTAAAAATCCATTTGCTCTTTCTCATTACCCTAATTTGAAAAGCAGTAAGAGCCCTGACACCATTTGTCAAAGGTAATGAAAAAAGCAATGACAAGGCATGTGCAACACTGGAAACTCATCTGTTCTGTTAAAATATAAAATAGTTCTGCATATGTTCTGCATGCCAGAATTCGAGAACTTGCCACAGTAAGCACATTATACATGAGGTCATTTGCTCTACACACTTTCCAGTTTACCTCATTTGCTGTCTTTTTTAATTGAATTCAGGTTTTAAATTGCTTTTGCAGAATCATGTTAAGCAGCTAAGGAAATGCAAAGAGGAGAATAACAAATAAGGGACAAGTCACATACCTCTGAACAGGCTTCGGAAACACTGCCACAGATTTAAAGTATTAGACAATAAGACTGTTAACCCCGACACGTTGAATGTGGACAAGACAGGAGCATCAGCAATAAGGAAAAGTGTAGACCTATAAATGCAGGTGCAAAGCAACTGGACCGTGGTATAGCTCATTCCAAGCTATCACCAGCAACTCAAATTGTGTTAGTGCGCGATAATGCAAAATGCAATATTAATTGGAGATTATGCAGTTTAGAGTTCATTGTTCTCACCAATGAACTGTACAGCAAAGGTATAATTAATGAACGCATTACCACCCCCCACTAGAAAAAAAAACAGAAAAAAAATGAAAGAAAAGTTAGAAACAAGAGTAAGCTTTAGACCTCAGTTTCTTCCCTCTGCAATGTAGCTTGTAGATTTTAGTGCTCACGGAAATGATAAACTACAAGTACTGATGAAATATGAAATAGGTCAGCTGCAACACACAGCTCTGTCAAATTCATTGCCAAAACAAAGCAGCCTGTTCGTGGGGACTGTGTGCAGGCTACTCTTGACAGAGTAGAAGTCTTGGAAGAAGTTCTTTTTTTGTGCTCTATTTTGTTTCTGCATCAACTTGCCTCTATGAATTCAACATTTCAGGTGGGTTTGCAGAATATCTAGTGGGAATTGGGATGGACTCCCAAACTTCTTTTCACTCATGACTAAAGTAAGGATTTGATCCAGAGAGTAGAGAGCACTAAAATCACCAACTAACCCTTAACATCCAATACTTTACATGCAGGATACAAAGATGCAGGATACATAACAACCAGAAATTTTGCTAATATACAGTACAAATCAGCTCCTTCCAGTCCGTACATGGCTTCCCCGTGGCAAAGCTCATAGCTGCAAAGCTTGCACACATAACATAAATACACATTGTTTAACATCTGCTTATGTCCAAAGGATAAAGTATCAGTGGGCATATACTTGCTTGAGTATCACTAACAAGCAATAAATTAGAGATATTTAACTGACCTAGAAGTCTTTTTTTGACTGGTTGCAATTCCACTGTGATTAGACTGAGATGCATATCTGGCTGTGAGACTGTATGAGAAGAAACAGAGAAATTGAATTAAAGAATTACTTTGAACATGTATAGAAAGAACACACTTACCAGCAAACTATGAGTTAATGAATGCAAATTGAATGTGGATAGAAAACACAAACTGACTGGCAAAAAAAAAAAAAAAAATAATGAAATAATGCAAACATGCAGATTTTTATGAGAGATGTAATGAACAGATTATGAAATAATGGATATTGTTATAACTTGTCTCATTTTCTACAGATTAATTTAGGAACAGACAGTGAGAGCAAATTTCAGCAGTGACTGAATTACTGAAGTCTAACTTAATTCACACAGGGTGTACCTCAGCTTTGTGCCATCTTTCATCCACAAAAAAGTACTAAGCACAAATATACAGCTGCTAGCTTCTCCAGCAACCTGAGTTCACAGAGTGGCAGTTAGGAACAAATTTGCTATACCAGATCCAATGAGGGCTCAGAAAAATTTCTGCTAAAGAAAGGTGACCCTCCTGACACTACAGTTATATGGAAGAAGCATCATTTCATAGTTTCCATTACTGTTAAAGCAGCACAGGTCATGCATGTGATGCATTACCCAGGAAACTAATTCTTCATTAGGAGAAGACCTGACCTTGTGCTTAGACTCACTGCTAAATTCAATAGGAAAATGCGCCTTTGTCTATTAAGGCATCCAAATAGTATTTCTGCAATAGAACATATGCTGAGCTACAGGGCTAAAAGCTGTATGCTTTTTTTCACACCCAACAATGTGTCATTACTAAACAGCAAATTTATGCCTCTATTTTTTTAGACATTTGCATAGGGGATATGTCAAATGTACGGCCAAGGTAAGGCCTCCTGCCAAGCAATTTCAGCTACATAAACAGGTGCATCCTCTGGGATCCACATAGCCTTAGGATATAGACAGGTGGTTAAAGCAGGTGCAATCACAGCATCAAATTCCTTGCATTATTAAGGAAGTGATGGAGAACTGAGTAAGCAGGACCCTTGATAGTCACAGATTGCTGTTGTCTCTTGCAGTTCTGCATCTTTCAGCAATTCTAAGTAGCAGCTGAAACCACAGTGCTCTAGTCCTGACTTTATATACTGAGAGCGCTTACAAGAAACACCTGGTGGTATTAAGTCTACCAGAGGAGTGTTAAGCAATTTCTGCTGGTCTACTGAAGCAGATAGATAGCTGGAGTATAGAGCAGATCGGAGAAGCCCCTCAAGGGGCAGAAAGGTCTTCCCATACTGGCACAGCAGTCCTGTAGAGGGGCAAGGGGAAGGCACAAACCAAGGGACAATCCCACTTGAATGGGATGTGTGATTATTGTTACTTTACCAAATTAAACCCTAATAAAGGGTTCAACATTACCTCTGTGCCTGGCAATTATAAATGGCACGTGTGCACATGGCAAATATAGAAGAGACTACTTCAGTCTTAAGAGAGCAAAAAAGAATCATTCAATATATAAAAGCAGCATTCAATTCTGCAACATATGTTCTGCAATAAAAATGCTGACAAAGTGCTTTTTTATACAACCATAACGTCTGTGGGAATTATAGTAAATTATGAAAGTATCATAATAATTACAGTTTATACATTTTATCTATTTAGTCATTAGTAGTATATGAAATTAAATATTAATATATTTAATTATATTTCACTTACAGCTATCTTTCTTAATAACGTCTGGACTTATAATACAAATGTGACATAGCTTATTTTGCTGAAATTGCTATATTTGTGCCTGGTGTAATAGCACTTCTTTTAATGAGATCTTCTACTTGTGTTTTTTTAACATATTTAAAATGAAGGAATCTAGAAATGGTTAGATGGTTATCTGAATTGACTAAACTAAGAAGGTTGTGAGAAAAATGGCATGTCAAATAAAACTTTAGTGTGTTTATGTTGTAAAAGGTAAAATGATACACAGTACAATCAACACAGACAGTGAACTGGAAAAAGAGTGAATAGGATGCATTGTCATAGCATATTGTGGCTTTCTACCTCAAACAACACAATTCCAAAGTAACTGGATAGATCAAATAACTTAATCTGAGTGATGTTGCTAAGTTGTTGGGAAGCTAGTCCACAGACAGATCACACCTTTCTTTTTTCTTTTTAATAGCAATAAATACATGAAGCACCTATCTGGAAATTCCTGCTAGAATCTTTTCCTTCTATGCCTAGGTCTCCATCCACTAGCAAATTCATGAAATGTCAGCCTACAGACTGCTTTCAGACTTTCCAGACAGGCTAGAATGATGGATGTGTCAACCTCAGTAAAGCACCCTTTCCACTGTGACTGACTAAATTTATTTTCCAAAGCACTGTGACAAATGAAAGAAGAGAACTCCAACAGCTCATAAACCAGGTGCATCAAGTTCCTAATGACTTTGGGTTTTCCTTCTAATTAGCACTGGATATGCTGGGCCCATTAAAGCTTTGCACGGGTTCCTGTTTCCTAGCTGCTGGCCCCACTATTACAGACATGAGCTGCAACACAGTTGCAAGACTAGGCTTCAGTCTAGCCACTCTTCCAAATAGATAAACAAATATTTACCTGCTGCCCTCTATTCAACCAGATAATTGTTTCTGGGCGAGACCTGTTAGTTAGGAAAATAAACCTGTTTTGCTTAAATCAGTTATTTTTTATGCTTGCAGATCCACACAGAGGTATAATAAAGATGTGCCTGCTGTAAAACAGTAAATGCACATTAACAAACCAGACAGTACAAGTTTAACACCACAGCATTTAGGACAAGGAAGGATCTACTTGTCAGAGAGACAGAAACGGGGATTTTGAAAGCCTCTGCTTCTGAAAGTCTCCGCTTTTGAAAGTCTCCCCCAAAGACCCTTTCCACCAGACTCCCCCAATGTGGTCACAGCTTGCACTTCTCAAGAGGAGTCACAGCAGTTGCCTGCAGAGCCCACTTGCAGGGCATTGTCAGGAAGAGAACATGCAGACTACAGAGGAGACCAACTGTGATTGCACAGCCTGCAGGAAACCCTGCTTCTCCCAAAGCTACAATCCAGCATTGCATTGCTGAAGGCAACTGCAACACTGGACCTGGGCCAAGCATCATGCTTAGGTCTCCTCTTCCACCTAATGCATAAGGGAAGAGAAGGCAGATGCTCCTGGTTAAGCAAATCCTATTCAAAATAGGTAAGATGGCAAACATGCATATGATGCCAAATCCTTAGAAATCATCTGAACTCTGAAAACTAGCTTCCAGGTTGGAATCAAGCCCCGATATTTTCTCTTGCAAATCAGGGAAGCACTAGTCAACACAGCAGATATTAAACAGTGATAGTGGGTAATTTTGGTTGCTGGTCCCTTAGTTAAATGCTGTGAGAAAACGGAATAAATATGCTAAGACTGTTCAGAAAGGCAGTTCAGCACAGCGGTAGCTGGGGTAGTACTGAGAAAGCAGGCACAATGATGTTAGAGACTGTAGTGACCCTGAGGTGCTGATGGGGAACACTACAGCTGTACTACAGTCATGCTGGTCACAGGAACCACGACTCTGCACTATTTACAGCCAGTTGCATTGGGGAGCTATGCACCACATTCCACCCAGATGGCAAACTGATGCAGGGCATGCAGGGGCAATCAGGATAAAAGGGTTAAGAAATGATCCTAAAAGGTGTAGGGGAACCTAGGAAGTCAATGTAAGGCACAGCACTAAAAGTTCTTAAATGCCCTCCCACTAAAAGTGAATTGCAATACAAATTGCAAATAAAAGCAAAGAAGATGAAGAGGGAATGCAAGTGACTGCTCAACACTGTACTAAACTCTCACGAAGTCTGTCTTGCTGCTATGCAAATAGCATGGAACACCAGAAAAAAAGCAGCTCCTTGAAAGTGTGTATACCATGTAAATCTGGAGGATGAAGCTCCTATAAAACTCGATAAAGAGCATGAATCAAGCTGAAACTATTTTAACCTCCTTCTTCAAAAAGTAACCCATGCAGCGTCACCCTGAATATCATCAACTCTTTATTAACAGTCTTTCAAAAGATCAAAAGCATCATGTTACATCAGACTGTCATTTTCCTATAATGTTGAGAGCCACATGGTGCTTCTAAAATGCCAGCTATGTGATCTGTTAAAACTAGACAAAAGGCAAAGAGGTTTGTAGTATGTAATCAAAGTCTTTCTACCTTACTGGCATATTTGAATTTTCATATGCTGTTGATCTTATAAAGTTATATTTATATCACTAGGGAACTGCACTTCAGAATGATTCAAGATTTTACTATTAGAATTATTCCCTGATAAAAAAACCCAAACCAAACCAAAACAGCAAGTTTCAAAAGAATGCATTTTCAATGTAAGAACTTCCCCAGAAGGTCTTGATTGTGCTGTACAGACTTTTTTCTTTTTATTTTCTAAACAAGCTCCTTGGTTGCATACTTCTAAGCAGCCTGCCTGGCAAAAAGCACAAGAGATAATATTTTCAAGTTCAAATTCAGGTATGCCTGGAGAAATGCCAGTAAGTTTCCAGGCTACTCAGCATACCAATCTGGGCAGGTAGAAGGTCCCTGCCTGCTTCCTCAAGTGGACAGCCAAGGAACACTAAGGAGGAAACCAAAAAAATTTCAATTTTCCCATAAACAATTTTTTTTCAAGCATTTCTTTTGCCTTTTTAGCCCAATCTTGATGAAATAATACATGCTTATATCCATGTTTATGTTTCTATTGATCTATATATACATATATTAAAATGTTATTTATACATAAATGCAACATATGTATATGTGTTTTATAGATATATCTATATTTTGCATTTTAGAAATGTATTATTTTATGTGTATATATATCTAACACAGAAATAAGAGGAACTATCGATGGCTCAGGCAGCTGCAGCTCACACCATGTCATCTTTTCTGTATTTGGTGTTCATTTCTTCCTTCTGCTTTTTGAACTTCTGGCATCTTATATAAGAAGTCTGTCTCCAACTGATTCAGGCTTGGAGGTACTAGTAAAATTGTGTTTTCAATGTTATCCTGTTGTTCACAGCCCATAAACCAAAATGCAGATAATGCTAGTCTTGCATTAACATTCATGTTCTTGCAGAACACAGTGATTTGTAATAAGAACTAACTATCTGCCATACTGACCATACCTACCCTGGTCCCAGTGTTGGTAGTACAGGTATTTTGTGGAAATAATGAAAGAATATATGAATCACAACATTAAAGAAATGAAGAGCATGTCAAATAACAAATGTGCTACCTAGCTACTGTGCTTAACCTGTAGCTCACCTAAAATAATGCAATCTTTAAAAAAACACTTTTTTCTGACAAATTGGCCAAGCAGGTAACTGTGTGCTGCCAGAACTAGGGCTATGCTCTTAGGGACCAATCATACCCTATTATGACCTTATCTCCATACTATTTATGATCTTGCACTACAGCAAAATTGTATCAGATGATCTGCACAGTAATATATGCCACTATTCCATTTCACAGTTTGATAGAATAAGACTGTAACAAAGTTTTCTCTTAGAGGGAATGAAAAAGGGGGTGCCAGAAAGCCTGTGGCTGTCAATTCTTCAAACCTACACTTATTGTCCCTTGAACCTTTTCACAGTTTTCCAGAAAATGGACATTCATTAACGCATCCTAAAGTATGGCTGTGATTCCCACAAACCAGTCAAACAATTATCACATACTTAAGCCTGGTTTCGTCAAAGGTATTAAAGTACATTTGTGAGCATTTTGTTTGGTCTCCCCATTGACTCTAAAATAGTAAAAGTTATGCAATATAAAGAAATTACAAAACATTCTACCAACATTTCAGCTATGCTTCCATAAGCATTTTCAAAAAAGCAGACCAAAACACAAATATATGTATATAAGTGATTTTCCTAAACTGCTAATTTATCTCTTTTAAGTGTGGTGAATTTTAAACACTAAAAACCTTTTTTTTTTTTTTTTTCCCACTTCTATTTTAATCCATTTTCCATGTGCAATAATTGTCATAAACAGCACTTTGGAAGTGTATGGATTTGGGGTTGGGATTTTTATTTGGTAAATGAAGACAGAAGAGAGAGTTATCTTCTCCATAGCAGCTGCAACATGTAATGTTATTTCATTAACTGACATCTGCAAAATGACAATATGTAGAATATCATATTTATTGCAAAGTCTGTAAAAATACTAAGAGATAAAAGTTGACAGAAAGGACTGACAATAGCAAAGAAAGTAGCAGTACAAATATAAATCTGACTTAAATAAAAGCAAGAATGCAAGGAAAAGACTGACTATATACCAAAAACTAAACAATAGAAGAATTGATGAATCTCTATGGAGAGAGAGGGTAAAGCAACAAAGAATGTTTGAAGGGAAAATAACTACATTATGAAGCTTCTATTCCCTCAACAGGAAATACACGAAAAGTTGGATTCAAATGCTACAAGGATGAATGGAACACTTCTCATTAAATTCTACATTATCTGGATTAGCAACAGGGAAAATTATGGCCAAAGTGCATCAGAACTGAAATATTAAAAGTAATCAGTGGCAAGGGAGACAAGTGCCAGACAATGATATCTGAAATGCACAGGATGAGAATCATCAGTGAAATAAATTAAAACACTCTTTTGGAAATTGTAAGAATAGACAAGGAGAAAAGATGGAAACCACATTTTGAAATGCAAACAAAACAAGAGGCAGAGAAAGAAATACCATTCTCAAGCAGATGGCAGAGGTTATTTATAAACAGGAGAAATCAGTGTACCTACATGTCACAGGATCCTAAAGAAAATTTTCAGTCAAATATCAGGTACTTTGCGGAGAGGAAGAAATGTAGAACATACTAAATAACACACAAGGGCAGGTACCAGCCATAAAGAACTAGTTTTTCAGGATCCATCCCACAGAATTATGTAAGAAGGTAAAAGACACAAGCAGTTTTTGAGAGGTTGGTAGTGAAATGGCTAAAGAGGAAATGATAAGTTTGAAAGAATCTTCTTTAGGATAGATTTAGAAGCTATTTAGGATATAGGATAGAAAATGCTTTATAATTTACATTTTTATATGTTCTATCTAGTAGGTTCTATATTATAGCTATAGAGAAGACCATTTGTTTTAGAAACTGAGTCTGTTTCGAAACCTCCCTTTTCCCCCCCTAACTTTAAGCTTAAGAAACATTTTTAGATATCTTTTTATCTTAGAGAGGACGGGCTACAGGGAAGGAGTATGTGGCAAATACATTCTTGCTATTGCATTGTGCTGCTTTTTTGTGTGAAGGTTATTGGAAAGGTTAGGCATTTGCCATCATCAAAAAGTAACTCTTTTGTGTATGATAATTTCTGAATCTGCCAAAGGAAACAGAAGTATGCATTATGAAACTTATAATGCTGATGCATTTTTGCAAGCTATTTCAAAATATAGCTATTAAAAGGAATTTTAAGAAAAAAATATTAAATTATGGCAGTAATATTAATTTATATGAGGCTATGAAGGTGTACTTTTTAACATATTCTGTCCATAGATCATAGCTGTGGCCTAGAAAACTTCTGAAACTACAGTAATTCTCAGCATGTAATGACAGTTTTATCAAATGCGTAAATTAATTTCATAGCTATGTAAGGTAAACAAATGGCATGCAGAAAAAGAGCGACTTTTCCTGATGACCTATATAGTGCTTATCACAGGAACAAGTCTCTTCTCTAATTTATGCAATTCATCATTATTAAATATCATATATTTATTTAGGTACACAGTTAACTGATTAAATTGGGAAACAGAGATATTATTTACTTTAGTTACTTGGACTTCAGGACAATGGAAGATGAAAGAGCTTCCTTCCTAAAGCTCCTTTCTTTGGGAATCCTGAGGACTGTTATGACTGTGTTTTTGAGGAGTAGAACAAAATGGGCCAAAGCTGATTTTCAAGATGGAAAGATAGGACAGTTAAAGTACAATTAAATCCATAAGGTCCATTTGAAGGTCAGCTGCTGCAGATCCTGGTGCAGTCACATCAAGCCATTTATTCTTAATTATCTCCTAGATGCATAAAAGTACATCAAATTAGACTAGTAGCAGTTTGCCTGCTTAGACCCTACCTAGAAAACAAGGAATACAAAGAAGAAATAAATCTTTTCCTATATTTTCTTCTCTGCGGTCACTAGATAATGATTCTATATTGGTAACAGCAGGAACTACCTACCTGTTTCACTTCACTAAAACCAAGTACCTAGGAATGGCAAGAGCTAAAGACAATGAACAGACTTGGTTCATTGCTTTCCTTCCATTAATCAAGCAAGACACATGACTATAGGCACATTCCATTTTTTAGCCTATGTCAGTGCAATGCACTTGGTATAGACTGTTTAGGTTACATTTTAAATCTCCAGAACATTGAAACAAAGACCACCTTCTAAATTCAGGGTGGTGTAACGAAGATTGGCATAGATATTGCCAGTATTTCGGCATGGATCTACTGAGATTCGTAATCATAACCACTACATTCGCATTACTGTATTTCACCCAGCACAAGCTGCGTGTCCAATATACTTCATTTTTTCCCTAGTACTTCTGAGCAGGAGGCAACTTGAAACCTAGTTCCTTGTAGTAGTTATATATGCAACCGCGTGTAGAAATCAGCTACCTAACTTTGTTTATATGCCTAGGAAAACCAGGGTGCTCTTTTAATATAACAAATTTAACAAAATCCATCTGGACCTCAAGCTGTGCTCATCATTCCTGTACGTGATAAAATAGTTTGTCCATCTTGGGGAATTTTGCTGACAGCTTACTGAAACCAGTTACTGCCTAATCCATAAATGAGACAGAACTTCTTTCATCCACATGTGTTTTCTCTTAGTATCTGGGTGGTTGAAAGATCATCACTGCAGAAAGTTTGGATGTATTGCTGTGATAATGGAATCCACTAGAAAAGCAAAGCATAAAATATAATGTAACTATTGTTGTCATCTATCTGTACTGACATAATACATAAGGCCACCAGCACTGTATTTTTTTAACTAAATCTCAAAGCTGCAACAAAGTCGTAAGGAATGAATGAAGTGCCTACCTCAGATTTTGAAGAATTCAATTTCCACAGTTAGTCATACAAGAATATAGGAAATTTTAGGACAAAAAGAAACTTGAAATCACATCTAAACCCATTGTCTCACTTAGGTTACCATTCATTATCTTCCACAGATTTTTCCACTAATTATCTAAATAATTTTTAGAGTTTTTATACTTAGTGGTATGAAATTATAATTTTCCATAAATAATATTCTTTGCAACAAAATTTCACTTACTATCAATTTCCTTTATTCTTTCACATTTAATTTGAAATGTTGTTGTTGGCCCTAGGATTCATAGACCAATGATACTCTCTCACATAAAAGAATCTTGCTCCCCTCTGTGTGCACCATTTTCACAACTCTGATCTTAGTTATGGACAGATTACATGGGATTAGGAATGTTAAAGCATTACCACATATTGACCAAATTTAGATAACTTTAAGAGCCTGCTGAAGAAAATTCATTATTCTCCTATGCAAACTTTACACTAAGGGGAAAGAGGCTCCTCCATTGTCCTGGGTTCATCTTAAACCACGACATCCACAAATCAGTTTAATTACATCCCTCATCTGTGTTGTCTCCTGTAGGAGATACCAATTACCTAGTCATACAAGGACAGCTATCCTCCTCAATTAGTCTCCTGAATTCCCCATGTCTGCACAAACCTAATCCTGTCAGTCTCATAATTTTCTGATTATAACCTGGGGCTTCTCTTTGTTTACTATATCAAAACAACCTGGCTATGAAAGCTGTAGGGTCCTAATACTACTTGTTGTGCCTGTTAGAGCTTTTGCTGGCAAAAGGCCCAAGCACTCTCACTGAGGTTGATACCAGATAAAGCAGTTAGTAGTGATCATTACCTAGCAATGATCACAGACATTGATGATTGCTGAGGACATCATAACCCCCTAGGAAACTGAGTAGAAATTAAGTAATATGCTTCCTATACCTTTTCTGGAAGCAACAAAGATAACTTTTCTGACAGAATAATCTAACCTAAAGTAACTGCAAGTATTAAGACATAGTTTCAGAGACTTTAATTACAACACAAAATGTGATTGCTTACTGAACATTTTTTAAAAGTACAAAGTCTGTAGAAAGAATCCACCTTTTGTCAGTGTATATGTTTTGGGTTTGCTTACATCTCTGCACACATACAAACTCATGCATATCAAATGCACTTAAATGCATACAGTGCCTCAAAAGGACAGATTTATTTCTCAGGTGTCTAATGCAGTAGAAATATGTGAATCTTCAAGTCAAATAAAACACCCTTAGGCATAAGACAGGCATTTATGGTGACAAACATATATGTATGTTTGAAAACGAACAGGAAATTCTTGCTTTCAGTTTACATAGACAAGAAAGATGGTACCAATCTCGGTGTAATATTTTTTTAAATAGAAAAATTTTGCAGCCAAAACACAGATATGAATAGAAATTTAATCAAAGAATTAAATTATTTTAAACTCATGCCATTGAAGTAGGTCTAAAGCACACTGATGGAAGCAGAAATTTTGTTAAACCAGCCTTAGATGTCACTTTATGAAGGCATGAATGCTGGGGTTCTGAAAATGGAATGATTACCTTTCCTCCTAATTAGGTATATATAAACACAGTAAAGTAAAAGAGCAGAAAAAGGCACTGAAAGACCATGAGATCTTGGGGAATTATAATCAAAAGAAACCTTTATAAAAATTTCATCCCTTCTTTGCCTACCATTCCTGAGCAGACAAAGGACTAGTGTGCAATTGCCGTCTTCCAAATAGTGAACAACTGCTATGCTCCAAGCTTTTTTGGACAAACAGAATTCCTTGCAATAGCGGTGATGTAAAAAGGAACATGGTAAGTATTTTTTTATTAAATATTCACCATGTGTAAATTAGAAAAGCGGGAAAAATTCCAGTTCTTTCACAAAATTATAAGCAAAACCCATTAAACAAAGGTATTTACTTGAATCTGGCTAAGTCCTTATTTCCACTGATTAAAGCAGTGAACACTTGTAGACCTACATTCATAGGAAAAATAAATAATTTCTGAATAACAGGATGTTATTGCTTCTTATCCAGTACTAAATATCCTTCAGAAAGCATAAATTCAACTTCAGAAAATGCTCAGCGTGGTCAGATTCTTCTAGGGTCCCACCACAGTCCCCCAAATTACGTTAATAGTAAACTTCACAGAGAAAGCATTCAAAGACATTAGTTTTCAGTAGCAGAGAAAGAAAATGCATTTCACATTGTAATGCCCAAGGCAAACATAATCTTATCTTTATTTTTATATCAAATTAGGTAACTAAAATGTCATCAGCAACATTTTCCTATAAACATAGTTCTATAACATTCCTAGTTTCAAGACATAGATTTCTATTAGGCTGAAGTGTGACATCTTCTCAACCAAAGAAGTATATCTATTATAAACATGAAAGTGTAATTAAGATATGGATCAAGAACCAAAATTTCATTCTAGTAGCCCGATACTTTTAATTCATCCTAAATCCTTGATTTATCACATTCTAGACATACAACTGTTCAGTAAGAATGCAAAAAATTTCAAACAAGGAAATAATAAATCAAACAAGAAATAAACCCAACAGAGCAATATCTAGAACTCTTTATGAAGAACTACACTTTACATAGCACTGCATGTGAATGCCTTTTTTTGACTTTCCCATAAATTATAAGTTGGTCTCCATTTAAAGAGATACTTTGTTTAAACTGATTCTTTTGTCACGGCTTGTAAGCAAATACCTTTTCAAAACATGTTTTCAGCCTCAGTCTGAAAGATATGTAATTCATCAATTAAGGATTCTGCTGAGTGCTTTCCTTTCCTAAATTTAAATAATAAACTGACTGCTTAAAAGAAACAACTAGACTGAGGCCACTTCTTTTCCCTTTCAAAAAGTGCTCAAACAGAATTTGGCACTCAAACCTAGAATGTGTGGGGATGAAAAGAGTTTATAGCAAATTAAAGTATTACTTATGCCTTTTCCCCATGTATTTTGCTAATCATTTGAAATTGCCTGTTTAGATTTGGAACTGGGTATGTGAGAAAACATGAAAATAACAAGTATAGTAACCTCATGGTGTGCTAATTGTCTCTTACTGTGCAAAGGACAGTAGAATCATTATTAAATTGAAAGAATGCCTTAAAATTAATTAAATTGGGACTAACTTTAATTGGGAGTGTTCTCTGCTCTCACTGTACCTTAACTCCCAAGAAACACATGCTTAATACCAAAACCACACTTAAGATATTGTTTGGCTACGTTAATTTAAAAAAAAAATAGCTTAAAAAACTACCAGCATTTTAAGTCTTAAAGTGGCTTGATTTTTTCATAAAACTCTGTCTTTTTTTTAAACAGAAAAATAAAAGGGTTTTACACCCGAGAAAATTAACTTTTTAACTTACCTTGACTGCATATCTTGGTGTGTTTTGGACTGGCTGATTTCAGCTGGAGGAGAAGGGACTTGCTGTTGTAGCTCCACCAAAGACTGGTAGTACTGTTGCTGATGATGTTGCTGCTGTTTGTACCGAGACAAACTGAAAAACAGCCCTAAAATGGCTTTCAAATTTCCATTCCTTATTTCTATTAAAAAAAAAAAAAAAGAGAGAGAGAGAGAATAAGAAGTGAAAATACTGTGGTTTTAGACTTCAGTTTTGTAAGAGTTTTATACTAAAACATTTCTGTACATACCTATAGCTACACATTTATGCCTTATATCTTTTCATTTATCTCTCACATCAGGGACATGTTAGGTAGCACTGATAATTTATGGTAATCTTTGTTATTTATGGGTCATTGTTGCAATAAACACAAATCCCTATAATGTTTTCATGATGAGTCACATGTACATGGTCATAGAATAACATACATAATCTGAAATGAATAGTCCTGCCTCAACACAGTAAAAATATTCTTAGTAAGCAGAGAAGCATTTAGAAAAATCCAAATTCTTTCTGGCTTTAGGTACACACCTCTTCTACCTCATGTCTGCAAATGCCTCTTTTTACTTTTGGGGCACATTCTGTGCACAGTGGGAACAATGACTAGAGAAAAATCAGAAAGAGGAGATGGTAACAGTCTTCTGAGTGAGCACATACCCATTCACATAAATTTGCTAGGAACAGGAAAGAAGGAGATTAATGGAAAACACTTACTAAAAAAAAAAAATGACAGTAAAGTAGATGAATACATCTTTGAACTTTTGAACTACATGATTTTCTAGCTTTCTCTTTTACATGGCTATTACTGATTAATGAAGACTTCAAAACTACAGCTGTCACATGAGGCTAAAAGAGCTACCCATGTGAAATTCTGGGGAGCCACAGTAGTATCCTCATGTCTGCTGTTCCTTTCTTAGTCTTTGCCAGGATGAGATGAAGGGTTCAAAAGAATAATGTTATCCTTTGTTCATAAAGGATCTCTGTGTCAAAAAAAGAAGCCTCAGGAGACTTTAATGAAATTATCCGCAGCGCTTAGGCCTGTTCGTAACCTCATTATTAATTTTCTTTGGCACTGAACTTCTTGTGAAAGTTTTTCATTAGACCTATAGCCTTGTAACCTAACATGCAACACTGCAATTTTCTGCTTTCCCTGCAAATCTAAATACTGAGCTGTGTGTGCTACACAGCTTTCTTAGGTAATTCTGAAAGAAGAATTTATAAACAATGTGTGCTATATTCATGTCTTTTAAACAATATTCATTTTCCTTCAATAGGATTAGATGAGATGTGTGTGTAGTGGAGTCCTTAAGCTCTCAACCAGTTCTTCAAAAGCAAACATAATCCTGGACACAGGAATATACTTTACAAAATGGAAATTTGTTCTAAATATCCATACTTTCGTACCTTGCAATGAAGATGCTGCAGGATCTTTGATTCCCCATGAGACCACCAGACATACGCAGAATAGCTTCCTCAGAATTAGAAAGCTTTCAAGGCAACTAATGAAACATGGTGGTTTCAAGGAAGATCATTATCAAGGAACACAGAAAACTTCTATGTAAAATTATCTTTAAAAAACCTCAACAAAATCACATAACTGTCCATATGCTCTGATGCTAAAAGATTTTCTGTATGTTATATTGGTTTATTTATTCTTATGATTTTGCATCACTTAATGCTCAAAGACAAAAACCTTTGTTATATTCCACTCAAAATATTTTATCCTAAAATTTTGCTCATTTTGTGTTTAACCACATTTTTTACTACTTCTAAAGGCGAATGTTACCAGATTTTAACTTCTCTTTCTGCCCTACTTTTAAAGTAGAAAAAAGTTTAAGTTGGAAGATATCTCTTAAACAGAACAAAAATCCAGGAACTTCTAATGTGTACTAACTACCTGCAGGGAAGAGAAGTGGAGTGTTCTCCTTTGTAGCAAGCTGGCTTATTATTTATCATTTGGGTTCTCCAACATAGATCTTGCAGTCAAGATTTGAAAATTACCTTTGTTCTAGACCTCCTTGCTCAAGTCTCAAAATGAGGTGGGAAGCTGGTTGTGAAATCTTCAAACCCTTTTAAGATCATGGTTTACTGTTGCAGAAACTTTCTGGGTATTAATAAATGACCCAGTAGTAACAAGACATATTTACCACAGCCTACTGCAAGCAACAGACTTATGGTTTCTAAACTGAATTGATTTTAAACATCAATGTGCTGACAAAATACTGGGAAGATAACTTGACAATTTCATGATTAAAAAAAAATACATATCTGTTTTTCCAATTTCTTCTCCTCAAGAGAAATTATTCCCAGATTATACATGCTAAATATGGCATATTTAAGGAATTCACACTGCTGTGAAACTTCGAACTAGTATAATTACAAGGATTTTAGCAGATTTACACCAGATTCATGACCAACTACAAAACAGCAAAACTATTTTTAATCTTACTTCAGAACTCATGGTCTGCCTTACTAAAAGTCAGTTTTGAAGATTAATGAAAGTTTTAAAAAATAGTCTTTGTATTTAACACTATTTAGAATTATTGCTTTTAATAGTATTTGAACTTAAGTCTACACTTAAATGTAAACAGTTGAAGTTTACATCCTATTAAAATTTTTTCTAATTGATTTTCCAAAGCAAAACAAAGTTATGAATAAAGGACTGTATTACAGAATGCACTCAGAAAAATAGTGTTGTGTTGTGTCATGCTATTAAACAATGAAGAACATCATAAAATAAATTCATGCTATTCACAGATTTGATCACTATTTTATATGCAAGTGAAAATAGGCTGTGCTTAAAAGAACAGCTCTGAGGTAAAAGGCAACATGTAAATGTTCAATATTCTCTTGCAACAACATATCTACAGTATATACAGAAGTTCTTTAAAATCAGTTAAGAAGCTTTCCATGAATGGACTACAAAAGTGCATGTATAGTACATATTGTGGTCGTGTTACACTTCTGCTAAGGTACTAGAAAGGTGGAGATGTTGAAAGATAACTATCCTGAGTTAATTTCAAAATCAAACAGCAGTTAACATTCACAATTGTGTCTCTTTATATTTTCTAAAATTCAATTAAAATTACCATCTCTGGAAAAAAAAATCCTTTAGCTTTTAATTGTGCTACAAGCAAAATAAAAATATAGGGTTACATCTCATAAATAGCTGTTAACTTTAGCTGCCATGTAGGTCAGAGGGATTTTGAAGGTGCACAGCACCTCGCTGAACTGCTTAATTTGTTATAAGACAAATGCTAGTATACATTTTATCAATTTGCAAGATAAAGTATCCACCTCACTTAATTCTACACTAACAAAGCAAATATTACATGCTAGTTAAGACTATTTTAATGGTTTTAATATATTTATTAACCTAATTGTCACTGTATTAGGCAATCACTTGAGGTGACTAATATAGCAAACAGGGCTGTAATAGAAGCATCAAGACCATTCACTCTTTCACTTAATAAATGACATCAAAGGAATACAATAATTTTCAGACTCATCCTGACAACATTACTACTACTAATAAATCTGCTTAAGCAAATAGTCTTCCCTGGGTCTAACTAATTGAGCAAGATTCTCATATCCATGTTTGTTGTCTTGAATCCCATGAATGAACAGGTTAAAAAATATGCATAGGAAATTCTGTAGCTATCTAATATTGTGGAAATAAGATTAAAATATTAATATTATTGCAAAAACTATTAGTAAAAAACACTGTCTCAAGCTTCATAAACATATTGAATTTCTTGGTTCAATTTCAAGGGAAAATGAAAAGGGAACTTGCTGTCACTAATCTACATTTGCAGGCTGTTCAAGACAGCTGGAGTTTGGTATTTAGGTGTAAATAATTTGTATTAAGAAAATTAGTTTCCAGGAAAAAATCCAATTATTTTTTCTGATAATTTGTTTCTCTTACCTTCTGCAGAAAGGCCTTGGACATTTACGCCTCTGGCTGCCAGAAAGCTAAGGCAGACATCAACATTCTCAATCTGCAATATGAACAGAAATAACAAGCAGCATAAGACTATTTGACAAAATGTAGAAATGCAGGGAGGAAAAAAAATAGGAAAAAAAAAATAGAAAAAAAAAGAAGAAAAAGAAATAGCCCAGGAATGAATACTTTACATTCATTGCATACTACAGCTCTTTACCAAAGTTTAACAAGAATGATTACTGCTAATTGGGGAATTGATATAAAGCTTTCATTGTCCGCTTTGGTGCTTAAAAACAATTCATAAATGCCCATTCCAGAATGGCATGCTGGCAAATCAGCAACCCACCTACTTAACATAAAACTGGATTTTATATGCTACAAACAAGCAGCAATGAAAGCACCCATAGAGGATTAGACACTGAGTATATGTCTGGAGATGCTGGTGACTGAATTAACTAAAAAATGTAAGCAAAAACCTCCAACAAACATGTTAGCAAACATATTTCCTTGGGATGATGTAGAATTCTGTGAAAATGATGTCACAGCAGAGGCTTAGTCTCAATTTCTTTCCTTTAAATCTTATGTTAAATAGTTTTAATGTATTTAATATTTATGCTTCTAGAAAGATCATTTGCTTTGTGAAAAGGACAGTGCTGACTTCTGTTGGTGATTTAGAACAAATCTACAGTAACCACAGAGCTTTAAGTAAGAGAAGAACATGTAACCTAAGTGTAGATCAATGAAAGGATAAAACTTCTGTCTCTAAAATGAACAATCACAGAACTTGTTTGATTTCTTTCATGCGTCTGTTTTTGACAGATTTAGGAGACAGGATGTTCCAAAAAGGTTCTCTTGAGTCACCATTCCTAGCTGGTTCTCCCAGTCCTGCCAGAATCTATGAAGGAAATAGCTATAAATGTAAAATGCTTTAGCTAACAACTTTTGTCTATAAATATGCTGCTATGAAAACAGAAGAATTATGTACAAAGAGGTGTCCTATGCTAAGTGCTTTCAACAGACATGATCGTAAGATATATTTTTTATGTTGATGGATTTTTTCAAGGCAATTAGGACAACAAAAATAAAACAAGAAGTTTAACAACGCATTTTAGATACCTATTTTTATTGGAGGACATTTAAAAAAATGACTATTCAACACCAAAAACAGAAGCCTGCAGTAGATCAAGTACATGCAGTTAATTTTATATGAATGCTTACACATTTTACGATATCTCATACCAACAGTTTTCAACCATCAAAAATATGAGGGGTAAATTCATTCCTTGAATAAAAGCTATTTGATCCTTGGCAGTACGTTTTCTTTTCTAGGAGGAAAGCCTTTTCTTATTGCTATTTTTCTATGACTGTAGTTCTGCCATTATTCTCAGAAAATGGCATTAGCAAAAAAGAATATAAATATTTTTATTACTGACCCTAGAAGTCTGTTACAAGCTCACACAGACTGTCTTGATCCACAGGGATTACTTATATAAATACCTGCAAAATGTTTAGATATGTGCTTTTTAAGGACAATAAATGCCACAGCATTAGTAAATACATCTTTAAAAAAGCCTTTTCAAACATCTGCCACCACGTATAGAGAATGATAAATAATCTCTCTCCTGAATCAAGTAAAAAAACCCCAAAAAACTCCCAAAAAAACGACAACCAAAAGACCCAAACCACACCCCAAACTCCACAGCTAACACTAACTAAAGTTTCTCCAAAACTGAAATTTACCATGAAGCTTTCATAAATCTGTTTGGTGGGTTTTACCAACTTGCACAGCTGAGAATGTGGAATAACCATTGTAAAATCAATGGGGTTACTTCAACTGTGACCCATTACAGAAACCCAGAATTGGACTGCAATCCAGGCACTGACTCTGTAATCTTAAATGTTTATGCAGTTTTACACCATGAAAAAAAACCAAATTAACTAGGTCATTTCATAAGCTGTAGAGATGCGATACAGCTAAGTCAGTTGCAAGTTGGCTGTAGCTAAAAATAGGAAGATCTGGTTCTTCCTCACCTCCTCTTCCTCCTAGGTGTGGGGCCCTGCTGCTGCCGTTGCCTCTGCTGGGCTTCAGCACTTCTCTGAGCACACCAGGAGCTGGGTCCATGCAGAAAACACACCCAGCAAAAAAGGCAAATGTATTTTAGTCTCTCCAGTTTCCCGTGCAGTCAGATAAGCACAGGAGTCAGCAGAGGGGAGGGCACATCCCAGCCTGAGTAAGGCATGGTTTGGGAGATGAAAAGGGAAGTGGGAAGGAGGGACAGGCAGATGGTGCCACTCCTAATGACAGCAGCAAGGCACTGGGCTGGCTCAACCCTGACCTTCAACTACACCCCTGCATGAGTCCTGAAAATAATGCACATGATGAGAATGTTTCTACTCGACCTTTAAACAATGTCAGCTACACAAGAAAAACAATTTGAATGGAAATTTTCCTGTCCTGAAGAATTTAAGAGAACTGAAGATTTGTTGGGTATTAGCTGTGTAACTGAGTGCCTCTCTGAACTTTCAAATCAACCATAATGCAGAGTCAACTACTTCTAAGATGGGAAATTTTGCTCTACA